>JAJAGP010007716.1:0-11796 GCA_025084515.1 Ancistrus triradiatus
TCAGATAAGGGATGTGTTTCTTTTCTTGTTCTGTTAGATTTAAGTGCAGCATTCGACACCATAGATCATGATGTTTTACTAAACAGACTAGAAAATACTGTAGGTATTAAGGGATCAGCACTTTCTTGGTTTAAATCCTACTTAACCGATCGGTACCAGTTTGTTCATATCAATAAACTAAGGTCTAAGCTCTCAAAAGTGAAAAGTGAGTATGGCGTGCCTCAGGGGTCAGTGCTTAGCCCGCTTTTATTTTCTCTGTACATGCTGCCACTCGGCTCAGTTATTCGTAAACATGGCATTAGTTTCCACTGCTATGCAGATGATACACAGCTGTACATATCAGCCAAACCTAATGACAGCCTTACAATCAACAAAATTGAGGACTGTGTAAAGGAAATAAAAGATTGGATGTTATTTAATTTTTTCTTACTTAACTCAGATAAAACTGAGGTCCTATTAGTGGGACCCAAGTCTATGAGGGACAGGTTGTCTACATATATCCTAAATCTAGATGGCTGTCCAGTATTGCCCAGTCTGTCTGTAAAAACCTTAGGGGTCACATTTGATTCAGAGCTCTCCTTTGATGCGCACATTAGCAGCATGACTCAAATTGTTTTCTTTCAATTACGTAATATCGCTAAACTTGGAAATATCCTCTTTTTTTAATGATACAGAAAAATTTGTTCATGTCTTTATAACCTCAAACTTCTTACTTACTGGATGCTCTAGTAAATCTATAAATAACCTTCAATGAGTTCAGAATGCAGCTGCCCGAGTGCTAACTCGAACTAGAAAATTTGATCATATCACTCCTGTTCTATCATCACTACACTGGTTACCAGTTAAATTCTGCGTTGATTACAAAATACTCCTTATAACTTTTAAAGCTCTACATGGCCTAGCCCCACATTATCTGAGTGAACTCTTAGAGTTTTACAATCCAGCTCGTCTGCTACGTTCACAGGGTAACAGGACTTCTTTTAGTTTCTAGAATTAAAAAAGTCACAGCAGGGGGAAAGGCTTTCTCATACATGGCCCCCAACTATGGTATAAACTTCCCACTTTCGTTTGAGACTCAGACACTCTCCAAAATTTTAAAAAGTAACAGAAGTCCAGTGAGAAGCGGCAATGTTTACAGACACGCTCGACGTACTCTCAACCGGAAGTGCTGTGTGCTGAGATCCAACTCTCGTTTACTTTTTCGATCTCCATACTGCCGTAGTAGCAACCACTGCTGTAGCTTACCACCATCCCAGTTCTCAACTTGCTTACTCTTCTGATGATCTCCGCTGTCTATGTTCCTCACATCGTCTGGATCCTTCAATCTACCGCCTGTACTGCTCTATTGGGATTACAAGAAGACCCCGTTATATCCATCGTGGTCGAAGGCATCGTCTCCCTCCTGCTGCCCCCAGGGTCAGATCTCCTGAGGTGTTAATTACAGCTCTGGGTTCTAGAAGACGGCCATATAGAACACCTCGTGGAATGGACTTCAGCGTTCTGCAGGTGGTGCCTCGGACCAGCACTCCATTTTACACTCTCCCATCTTCCTCACGCTGTTCCCTGAACGTTGGCCTGTTCAACTGTCATTCACTCACCGATAAAGCTACTTTTCTCCATGACTTCATTGGTCAACACCATCTTGATGCATGTTGTTTGACTGAGACTTGGCAAGTGCCTGATGATTTTTTTCCATCTGAATGCTGCTACCCCTCTCCCCTCCCCCCGGATTTAAATACTATCCTGTCCCCCGATGTTCAGGTCGTGGTGGGGGTCTAGCTGTTCTGTTTAACTCTGCCATTAATTTGACTCTATGCAATGTTCATGAGGTCGGATCCTTTGAGCTTCTGACTTTGAAGGTTGTTGGCCCATGTCCGATCTCCATTCTACTCATCTATCGTCCTCCCAAGTGCTCCATCTCTGATTTTCTTTCAGAACTTGGTGAGGTATTCACTTGCGCTAGTTCCTCTTCCTCCTCCATAATTATGCTCGGCGATTTCAACATCCATCTCGACTCTGGAGCCTCCACGACGTTAGACTTTCTATCCCTCCTAAACTGCTTTGATTTATCTCAACACATTGACTTTCCAACTCACAAGCACGGTCAAATTCTTGATGTAATATGTTCCACCTCAGGAGTTGTCAGTAACGTGTCGGGCCATTGTACTGCACTATCTGAACACTTATTCATTTCATGCTGTCTCTCTCTTCCTGTTCCTAAGCCCCGGTCTATGGTTCTACTCTCTTATTGTAATATTTCGGCTGTAAGTCCATCTTCCTTTACTGCTCTGCTCGACTCATTTAATTTTTCATATATCAACTCAGTCTCTTCTCTAGATGAAGGGGTGTTATTCTACAACAGAACATTAGCATATATCTTTGACACACTTGCACCAATCAAAACTAGATCTGTGCCTTCCTCCCATACGTCCCCATGGTTCTCTCCAGAGCTTCGTACCTTAAAGGTTATGGGCCGGCGCTTGGAGCGGCGTTACAAGAAATCGGGGTTACATGTTCATTTTCTGGCATTTACTGAACATGTTTCTAATTATAAGGTGGCGCTAAATAAGGCGCGCTCATCTTACTATTCTGAGGTATTTAAGAAAGCTGGTCAGAATCCCAAGTGGCTTTTTTCCCTAGCTAATAAGCTTCTTCGGCCCTCTCGTGATTCTACCTCTGCCTCACCCTACTTGTGTACTGCCTTTCTAAATTTTTTCAGTGACAAGGTTTCAAACATTTACCGGGATCTACAGGATGCCCCACCATTTAAACCTCATTTTCTCACATCTGTATCTCCATCCGGTACTCTCACCTCCTTCTCTTCTGTCCATTCAATTCTCATTTCCAAAATCATTACTAATTCTAGGCCCACTACCTCAACACTTGACCCAGTTTCCACCCCTCTCTTACAGTCCTGTGCATCTTCTGTTTCTGAGCCTATCTGTCATCTCGTCAATATTTCACTCTCTACTGGATGTGTTCCTTCTTCATGGAAGCTAGCTGCTGTTACTCCTCTTATTAAAAAGCCCAACCTTGATAGTTTTGTTCTTGGTAACTTCCGTCCCATCTCAAATCTCCCTTTCATCTCTAAGGTTGTCGACAGAGTCGTAGCCTCTCAGCTACTTGACTTTTTGTCCTCTAACCATGTTTTTGAAACTCTTCAATCTGGATTTCGTCCCCATCACAGTACTGAGACCGCTCTCTTATGTGTACTTAATGATCTTCTTCTTGCTGCGTCAGGTCTACTACTACTTCTGCTTGATCTTACTGCTGCTTTTGATACTGTAAACCACAACCTACTTATGTCTAGACTTTCTATCATTGAACTTTCTGGCTCAGTACTATCCTGGCTCACATCATATTTGACCGATAGGCGCCATTTTGTTCGCATAGGAAGCCATGTATCTGATTCTTTTCCCATCTGTCAGGGTGTTCCACAGGGTTCAGTTCTTGGGCCGCTATTGTTCATAGTCTACATCACTCCCCTTGGTGACATTTTCCGCCATTATGGATTGAACTTTCACTGCTATGCCGATGACACTCAAGTCTATGTTAGTCTTAAGCCATTTGATTCCTTTCCCCCAGTCTGTCTCACTAGGTGTCTTAATGATCTACATTCCTGGCTTCGGGCAAACTATCTTCTCTTAAATACCCAGAAAACAGAACTCCTCTTTACTGGCACAAAATCAGCTCTATCATCTCTTTCTAACCGTTCTCCTTTTTGGTGATGTTTCGGTTCTTCCTTCTGTCTCTGCTCGTAATCTTGGTGTCCTTTTTGATCCTCTTCTGTCCTTTGAGCCTTACATACGATCTCTCACGAAGTCGGCCTTTTTCCATCTACGCAATATTGCACGTCTTCGTCCGCTGCTATCCCCTAAGGCTGCTGAGGCACTTGTCCATGCCTTTGTGGTCTCTCGGCTTGACTACTGTAACTCCCTCCTTCATGGCCTCCCATCTAAAACTCTCCGACCGTTACAGCTTATTCAAAATGCTGCTGCTAGGATTCTAACCTCCACAAGGAAAAGGGAACACATCACTCCTGTGCTTGAGAAAACTTCACTGGTTGCCCAGCCATTGAACGCATCAAATATAAAAATCCTATTGCTAACATTTAAATCATTGCATGGCTTAAGCCCCTGCATATTTGTCTGGTCTGCTTGATCACTTCCACTCCCTCCCGCACCTTACGGTCATCTGATTCCTGTCTATTGGTCACCCGCAGGTTTAGGCTTTCCACAATGGGAGGCAGAGCTTTTAGTGTGGGCTGCCCCCCCTGCTCTGGAACTCGCTCCCTCTTTCTCTGCGCTCTATCACCTTCTCTCAGTGTTAAAACTCAATTTAAAAAACTCATCTTTTCTCTCAGCATTTTCATTCCTCATCTACTGCATCTGTGTAATTTCCATTAATGTAAAGCGACCTTGGGTTTTGTGAAAGGTGCTATATAAATGTAATGTATTATTACTATTATTATTATTTATATTAAAATTTTAAAGTCTAGGCTAAAGGACATACCTACTTGCACAGGGCTTTTGACTAGATTTAGACCAGGAGGATGCATGGCTCGGGTCACTGGGGCTGGGAGTCTGGAGTCATGTCTGGCCTGCCTGCCTTGTCGCTAGCCGGGAGTGTTGAGTGGGTGGTCTGGCTGAGAACTGGGCTCGGTCCCTCTTAATCTTGACTCGTGCATCTCCTTGCCTTAGACTTAGGGCAAGAGCTGGGGGGTTCATAGTCAAAGAGGTCTTATGGTGTTCAGAGACGTTGGGTTGCTGCCTCACCATGGGTTTGCCATTGTCTCATGTGTTTCCATCTTGGCTGTGTTACCTATCAGTTTCTCCTCTTTTTTAGCTACTGCTGCTATAGCTAATGCTGCATGCCGGGGTCTCATGCTACACCCACCGATTGGCTATACATGATGTTCATGCCATCACGCAAGCTCCGATACACCGCCCCACGTCCCACTCGTCAGGCTGTTCCCACATAACTAATTACATTCTGTTTTCTCTCAGAGCTGTGTTCTGGTACCAGTTCCAGCCCCCACACATGATGTTCATCCCGCAGCAGCTTCACTCAAGCTGCTTCCGTCATCACTCCAGCCCCTTCATCGGCCACCTTAATGCCGATGTGCAATATTTCACATTTTATTCAACGCTAGCTATGACCCCCATGACTTTAGTTTTTGTTCTTAGATTTTAACATCTACGCGCGCCCAAGGAGGTTGGGTCCCTTTTTGAGTCCTTGGTCTTCTTCCCAAGATTTCTTCCTCATAAAACACTTGGGGGAGTTTTTCCTTGCCAACTGTCGCCCTAGGCTTGGTCAATTTGGGATTGGACGTAGTTATTAGGAGATAATATAAAATTGTAAAGTTGCTCTGAGCCAATGCTCCATTGTAAAAAGTGCCTATATAAATAGATCTGAACCTGACTTGAAATAGATCTGACTTGTTAGCAGATACATTGATCCCACCAATACATTCAGAGGCTCACTTATTCTTTGTTATTTATTTATTTATTTATTTATTTATATTTGATTCATTATTGTTTTATTTATTTATTTATTTTTTTTCATTATTAGTCAAGTCAAGTCAAGTCAGATTTATTTATATAGCGCTTTTTACAATGGAGCATTGTCTCAAAGCAACTTTACAAGTTTTAGATTATCTCCTAATAACTACGTCCAATCCCAAATTGAGCAAGCCTAATGGACAGTGAAACCTTGGGAGGACCAAGACTCAAAGAGGGACCCAACCTCCTTGGGTGGCATAGATGATAAATCTAAGAGCAAAACTAAAGTCATGGAGTCAAAGTTCGAATAAAATGTGAAGTATGCACATCGACATTAAGTGGCCCGGGTATGATGATAAATCTAAGAGCGAAACTAAAGTCATGGAGTCAAAGTTAAAATAAAATGTGAAGTATGCACATTGACATTAAGTGGCCCGGGTATGATGGGGCTGGAGCTGATGACGGAAGCAGCTTGAGTGGAGCTCCAGCAGATGAACATCATGTGTGGGGCTGGAACTGCCGAAACACAGCTCGGAGAGAAAACAGAAAATGTAATTAGTTATTGTTTAAAAGCACAGTGTCTATTAACAATCACTGATGCTGTGTCAATCACTGATGCCAAGTGTAGCATGAGACCCCGGCAGCATTAGCTATAGCAGAAAGAGGAGAACTGGTAAGAAACACAGCCAAGAGTGATCACATGAGACATTGGCAACCCCACGGGAGGCAGAAGACAGCAACCCAACGTCTCTGATCACCATAAGACTCTTTGACTATGAGCCCCCAGCTTCTGCCCTTATTCTAAGGCAAGGATGCATGAGTCAAGATCACGAGGACCGAAGCCCAGTTCAGCCAGACCACTCACTCGACACTCCCGGCTAGCGGACAAGGCAGGCAGGCCAGACATGACTCCAGACTCCGGCCCCAGTGACCCAAGCCATGTATCCTGGTCTAAATCTAGTCAAAAGCCTGTGTAAATAGGTATGTCTTTAGCCTAGACTTAAAACTTTGGAGAGTGTCTGAATCTCGAACGAAAGTGGGAAGTTTATTCCATAGTTGGGGGGCCATGTATGAGAAAGCCTTTCCCCCTGCTGTGACTTTTTTAATTCTAGGAACTAAAAGAAGTCCTGCACCCTGCGAACAAAGTAGACGAGCTGGATTGTAAAACTCTAAGAGTTCACTCAGATAATGTGGGGCCAGGCGATGTAGAGCTTTATAAGTTAAAAGAAGTATTTTTTAATCAATGCGGAATTTGACTGGTAACCAGTGTAGTGATGATAGAACAGGAGTGATATGATCAAAATTACCATCTGCAGCTAACTGCATTTGGGTCCCAACCCTTATTTTTCAGTTTAGACAGTTCGTCATTCTTTTAAATATGGCGAACTATAACACAGCATCATCTGAAGGGGGAACTCCCGATTCGCTTGGTCATCTCTGAGATTTTTATACACCTTGATTAGAATCCACATGTGGTAAACTCAGTTGGACACACAAGTGTTCATATAACTTCTCACACCTAACTATGCAGATCAGAACAACAACCAATCTGTGGTTTATGGCAGAGTGTTCAATCTTGGTTTCATCAGACAAGAGAATCTGGTTTCCCACACCCTCAGAGTATTCTATGTGTCTTTGTCATCAGGTTAACTTTCAAGTTTCTTTTACTGACAAGAAGCTTCTCTAGGACCACTCTGCCATAAACCCCATATATATATACATATATATATATATATATATATATATAGAGAGAGAGAGAGAGAGAGAGAGAGAGAGAGAGAGAGAGAGACAGACAGACAGACAGACAGACAGACAGACAGATAGACAGACAGACAGACAGACAGGCAGACAGACAGACAGACAGTGGTACCTCAGTTCTCATTGTTAATGCATTCCAGAAAAAATTACAGAGCAAATTAATGGAGTTGTATTGTACAGGTGCTCCCTGATTTACAAACGGGATATGTTCCAACAGACCCATCATAAGTGTAACATGAACTGGGGGGTTTAACAAGTGTTTCGTGTATCATAACCGAGACAAGGCTGAGGTTGGCTTCTTATTCCCATTTTCCTGTCCACCTTAAATGATAGCAGTTACATTATGGTGCCTCTAGATGAAGATTCTGCCTCATGATAAGTAATGATAAGTAAGTTAAAGTTTAAAACACTTACATTAGCCTACAGTTGGCTAAAGCACAATGCACAATGCTTATTTAATAATAAAGTTTTACAAAATGTCATGTAATTTAGTGAGTAATGGATTGTTAGTGAAAAGTAAAAGCAAAACTCTCACTATTGGTGAACTCTGCTAAGCTAACTGCAGCCTGTGTTCTGGAGCATTCAATTCCTGTTATGCTTTTGGATGGCTCTCATAAACTAGCATTTTTATGAGCGATAGAGACTTATTTGCACTAAGAATACAGTATAGTAGATGTAAAACTCATGAAAAACACAAAAAACAAAGGGGACATCTTTACCGAGCAAGGCTATTGTGAACCTGAATCACTGTGTACTGAATCCTGCATCATGAATTGTGAATCGAGTTTCAGCTGAAATGAGTGGCGTGGCACAACTCATCCAAGTTTAAGCAAGTACCGAGCAACCGACAAAGACGAAGACAAATTTTCTAGTCCAAATGCATCAAGAACTGAATTTGATGAGTTCTGAGATGGTTGAGAACCGAGGTACCACTGTATATCATGTATATCATGTATATATCACACACACACACACACACACACACACACACACACACACACACACACACTTATATATATGTGGTATATATACAGAGGTGTGAAAAAGTGATTGCCTTCCCTTGTTAAAACATAACATAACTATGGTTTATCACACCTGAGTTCACTGTCTCTAATTGTCTCTAATAGGCCTGATTATTTAAACATCTGTTCTCAATCAGGACATCACTTAAATAGTGAAGTACACCAAAAGCCTGACAAACTGAAATACACCAAAAGATCCTTAAAAGCTACACATCATGCCGAGATCCAAAGAAATTTAGGAACAATTGAGAAAGAAAATGGTTATAAAGCCATTTCTAAAGCTTTGGGACTCCAGCAAACCACAGTGAGAGCCTTTATCCACAAATGGCGAAGACATGGAACAGTGATGAATCTTCCCAGGAGTGACCGGCTAACCAAAATTACCTCAAGAACGCAGCAACCACTCATCCAAGAGGTCACAGAAGACCCCACAACAACATCCAAAGAACTGCATGCCTCACTTGCCTCAGTTAAGGTCAGTGTTCATGCCTCCACCATAAGAAAGAGACTGGGCAAAAATCGCCTGAATGACAGAGTTCCAAGCAGAAAACCATTGCTGAGCAAAAAGAAAATTAAAGTTCATCTCATTTTTTCCAGAACACATCTTGATGATCCCCAAGACTTTTGGGAAAAGATTCTGTGGACTGATGAGACAAAAGTTGAACTGTTTGGAAGGTGTGAACTATGAATTCTGCTGTCCACCAAAAATTCCTGAAGGAGAATGTCTGACTATCTGTTCCTGAAATCAAGCTGAAATGAACTTGGTTTCTGCAGCAGGACAATGATCCAAAACACACCAGCAAGTCCACCTCTGAATGGCTGAAGAAAAACAAAATGAAGACTTGAGTGGCCTAGTCAAAGTCGTGACCTAAATCCTATTGAGATGCCGTGGCATGACCTTAAAAAGGCCGTTCATGCTAGAAAACCCTCCATTGTGGCTGAACTGCAAAAATCCTGCAAAGATGAGTTGACCAAACTTCCACTACAGTGCTGTAAAAGAAAGTTATTGCAAACGCTTGGGTGCAGTTGTTGCTGCTAAACGTGGCCCAACCAGTTATTAGGTTTAGAGGGCAATCACTTTTTTACACAGGGCCATGTACCATTGGTTTGATGTTTCGAAACACTTAAGTGCGACAAACATGCAAAAAATAGGAAATCAGGAAGGGGACAAACACTTTTTCACACCACTGTAGTTTACATTTGTAACTCAGCATCTGAGAACACACCCTTCGCATGAGAATACAAAACAGTGGCATTTAAATCAGTAAACAATCTCTGCCTACAGTCTATAGATGTCACGCCCAGCCGCAGCGTGCACCGCTTAAGGAACAAACCTATCGGGAAGCTCCGCGATTAGATTGCTGATTGCGTACAGCTGCGGAGCTCCCCATATAAGCGGGCGCGCTCGAGACTGCGGCGTGGGTTATTGACGTTGTTAATGTTCCATGCCGGTCGCGTCCCTACGCGTCTCATGCCTCTTGCGCCTCTCCCATCCGCCCTATCCTGGCTTACCTCCTGTCCGTGCCTTCCAGGCTCATCCGTGATCGTCCATGCCCGTCGTGCCGCGTTCTATCCAGGTATCGTTCGGTTTAGCTTACTTCCGTGTTTTATTTAGTTTCCACCCATTTTCCGGCTTTGACCGTATTTATGTTCCACACCCGTTTTCACTCCTCGCTTCTTTCCGTTCGCTGTGTCTCCCTTTGTTCGCCTTTTTTCAATAAAGCTTCCTTATTTTGAATACCTGCGTTCGTCTCCTGCTTCCCATCCGCCTCTCGCTGTTACAGAATAACACATCAACATGGAGACGGCAGGTATTCCTGATTGGTCGTTTCTCCTCGGCCGTTTCAACGGTGATCCGGCCCAATGTTGCTCATTTACTGATAATTTCATTCGTTTTTTCAGTTTATTTCTGTTCGACTCCGACTATGCCAGGACTTCTCTGGTGGTTCTACACCTCACCGGTGAGGCTCTAACCTGGGCCGCCCACTTCTGGGCGCTCCTTAAGAACGCTACCATAGGGCAGTTACTGGAGGAGCTGGAGTTCGCTTTTGGCTCCCCACGGGTCACCACGCCACAGGTTTCGGCAGTTTTGAACCCGTTCACCCTGTCCGCTCAGTTCTGGTGGGTCAAGTGCTGGACCCCCAGCTTGCCACCAGCCGGTCCGCCTTGGTCAAACGTCAGCGACCGCTTGGTATGTTTGGTGATACTGTTTCCAACCTCTCTAGTTCCGTGTCCGAACCGGCAGTAGCACACAAACCCGTTTTTGCACTCGCTAGCAACAAGGTAGAACCGTCAGCGATCAGTGTTCGGGACTCAGAGCTTGCCGATCCCGTGCCCACTCCTGCCCCACGGACATTTGTGCCCACTCCTACATCACGGACATTCATGCAAATGCACGTTCCAAGGTTTTCTGTTGCAGGACCTGTGGCTGCATCCAGGGCGTCAGCAGTTCCAGGGGCTGCCTCAAGGGCGTCAGCAGTTCCAGTGGCTGCATCCAGGGTGTCAGCAGTTCCGGTGCCAGCACCCAGAGCGTCAGCAGTTCTGGTGGCTGCACCGAGGGCGTCAGCAGTTCCGGTGGCTGCACCGAGGGCGTCAGCAGTTCCGGAGGCTGCCTCCAGCATGTCAGAGGCCTTCCTAGAGGCTGTGCACTTGTCAGAGGCCTTCCCAGAGGCCGTGCACTTGTCAGAGGCTTTCCCAGAGGCCGTGCACATGTCAGAGGCCTTTCCAGAGGCCGTACACTTGTCAGAGACCCGTCCAGAGAAAGTCTCTTCCACAGAGACCCGTCCAGAGAAAGTCTCTTCCACAGAGACCCGTCCAGATAAAGTCTCTTCCACAGAGACCCTTCCAGAGAAAGTCTTCCAAAGAGACCCTTCCAGAGACTGTCTCCTCCAGGGAGACCCTTTCAGAGACTGTCTCCTCCAGGGAGATCCAGCATCCCGTCCACGGCTCTGCTCTCCAGCATCCCGTCCACGGCTCCGCTCTCCAGCATCCGGTCCACGGCTCTGTTCTCCAGCATCCCGTCCACGACCCTGCTCTCCAGCAGCTCGTCCATGACCCTGCTCTCCAGCAGCTCGTCCACGACCCTGCTCTCCAGCAGCTCGTCCACGACCCTGCTTTCCAGCCTCCAGTCGTCGACTCTGCTCGCCTGCCTCCAGTCGTCGACTCTGCTCGCCTGCCTCCAGTCGTCGGCTCTGCTCGCCTGCCTCCAGTCGTCGGCTCTGCTCGCCTGCCTCCAGTCGTCGGCTCCGCTCGCCTGCCTCCAGTCGTCGGCTCCGCTCGTCTGCCTCTAGCCGTCGGCGACCTCGCTCTCCAAGCTCTAGCCGTCGGCGACCTCGCTCTCCAGGCTCTAGCCGTCGGCGACCTCACTTTCCAGGCTCCGGCCGTCGGCCTCCTCGCTCTCCAGGCTCTGGCCGTCGGCCTCCTCGCTCTCCAGGCTCCAGCCGTCGGCCTCCTCGCTCGCCAGCCTCCAGCCATCGTAGACGCCGCTCGTCAGCCTCACGTCGTCGACTCTGCTC
>JAJAGP010007717.1:0-11792 GCA_025084515.1 Ancistrus triradiatus
GAGGGATATTGGCTCTGTAGTAGACACACCTTTTTCTTTTAAGACTGTCTTCCTCCTCGCTGTGTTCTCTTCATTCCTCTCTCTTAGTCTTGTGGTCAGCACCTTCTCCATCCTTTCAATAACCTAATAAAGCAATGAAGAGAAATATAATAGTATAATGAGTACAAAGATGTTGAAACAGTATCCAGTGTCTGTTTCTGTAAAACTTCTCCCTTTCTTTAGACTTCAAAAATTCATATAATGGAGGGTGGGGGTCAGTGTTTGGCAGCAGCTGCACTCCGTGTCAGGAAGGTCTTCATAGTGGTTAGTTGGGAAGGTGACAGCTCAAAGATTGCCATCCATATAATGGAGACCTCAATTCCTTTAAAAACCTGATATATGTGTAAATTCATACAGGCTTTCGAAAGTCTTCAGATGTCTGGATATGAGCTTCAAATGGGTGGAGTTGATGCAGTTCAAGAAGTTGGTCTCCGAAACAGAAACATTTGAATCACAACCCCACTTTGCTGATATGTGAATGAAGTCTTGTGAATGGGTGTGGGTAGAGCGTTGACGCCATGCATCTTGTTGCAGGTATTTCGTGTTTGAAGCAGACAGACAGTGTCCCAAACCACTAAATACTGCACTAAAAAGTGTATCAAGTTACTACATCAGTAGTGTCTTTTCCATATTAAAAAACTATTGTGGTTTGGGATGGAGTCTCAGGTTTCTAGAGAAGCTGTCCACAGTAGTGCTGCTCAGATATTTTTGCAGGTAGTTAATATACTGTATATCCAAATAGTAGAAATGTCTTGAAACAAAATAATTTAGAAACAATCATGTATATGAGGACATGGTAGCTTAGCAGTTAAGGTACTGGACCATTGACCAGAAGGTTCAGGGTTCAAATCACACCTCTGCCAAGCTGCCACTGTTGGGTCCTTGAGAAAGGCCCTTAAGCCACAACTGCTTGGATTGTAACTATGCTACACATTGTAAGTGGTAAGACTGTATCAGTTGTAAGTTGCTCTGGATCAGGGCGTTTGCTAAAGGACATGTAAATCTGATTAGAGATACTTTGCTCTGTTAAGTGAGTGCTGTAAGGTTGTTTATAGTGGAGTCTGTTTAGAGATTTTTTGTAGAGTAACTTGGAATAGCATTTTGGCCAACACTACCTATACACTATGATTCTGTCTCACACCTAAATGTCTCTGTCAAAGCGGAAATATGAATCCCATTAGGAATTCTCTCATTACAAACAACCAAATTATGGGTGCTGCACCAAAACAGCATTGTTAGAGAATAAAACCTGAAATAATTTGGTAGGCTCTATCTAGGTCAAATATCTAGGTCATCTAGGCATAATAAGATACATTAAGGGATTTAATTTGCTTTTACGTCTTACTGATATACTACTGATCAGACATTAACCTCAATTTTGTTCAGGGGTTTGAACTGAATTTTCCAGTCACCCAAAGCAATTCTGACAGGGCATCAATAAGCCTTAATGTGTCAGACTGGGGTGTGACTATGTGTTAGGGGCAGCATGGTGGCCCGCTGGGTAGCACCACCAGCTCACAGCAAGAAGGTCCTGGGTTTAATCCCAGGGTGGAGCAGCCTGGGTCCTTTCAGTGTGGAGTGTGCATGTCCTCCCCGTGTCCGAGTGGGTTTAGTCCGGGTAATCTGGTTTCCTCCCACAGTCCAAAGACATGCAATAGATTAATTGATTACACTAATTCGGTATTGACTTCAGTTTTAATATATATGACTAGTCATGATGTCATCTTGTGTATACAGTGGGGCAAAAAGTATTTAGTCAGCCACTGATTATGCAAGTTCTCCTACTTCGAAAAATGAGAGAGGTCTGTAATTTTCATGATAGGTACACTTCAACTATGAGAGACAAAATGAGAAAAAAAATCCAGGAAGTCACTTTGTAGGATTTTTAAAGAATTTAATTGTAAATTATGGTGGAAAATAAGTATTTGGTCAATAAATTTGGTTCAACTCAATACTTAACCTTTTCAATAACATAACCTTTGTTGGCAATGACAGAGGTCAAACGTTTCCTGTAAGTCTTCACCAGGTTTGCACACACTGTAGCTGGTATTTTGGCCCATTCCTCCATGCAGATCTCCTCTAGAGCAGTGATGTTTTGGGGCAACACAGACTTTCAACTACCTCCACAAATTTTCTATGGGGTTGAGATCTGGAGACTAGCTAGGCCACTCCAGGACCTTGAAATGCTTTTTACGGAGCCACTCCTTCGTTGCCCGAGCGGTGTGTTTGGGATCAATGTCATACTGGAAGACCCAGTCACATTATACAGATAACGAGGTCAAACAGGTGCCATTAATACAGGTAATGAGTGGAGGACAAAAGAGCTTTTCAAAGAAGAAGTTACAGGTCTGTCAGAGCCAGAAATCTTGCTTGTTTGTTGGTGACCAAATACTTATTTTCCACCATGATTTACAATTAAATTCTTTATAAATCCTACAGTGTGATTTCCTGGATTTTTTGTCTCATTTTGTCTCTCATAGTTGAAGTGTACCTATGATGAAAATTACAGACCTCTCTCATCTTTCTAAGTAGGAGAACTTGCACAATCAGTGGCTGACTAAATAGCTTTTTGCCCCAATGTAGATGTAAACTTGTGTGTGTTGTTGAAATGGCCACTGATGCTGATAACAATGTTTAACAAACTAACTATGGTTCAGTTAATTTTTTTAACTTGTAAAGAGAGAACTATCCAGGATCTGACCATTAAAATATTGATTTCTGCATTTTGCTGGCCTGATCACCGACTATTGAGAATCCTTCAGCATCTTTGGAACACTGTGTGCACAGCTCAAAAATTGTTTTTTTGGTGGCTTTACTAATCTTTGGCAGATGATTTTTATTTTGTTGTATATGATAATATGGACAGAAAATTTTATGAGAGGCCATATGTACATCATTTATCTGGACAAATTTACCCATCAATAGAAATCACTGGCTTGACTTCATTAGAAGTTTGATTATGTGACTTAAAATGCAGAACAGCAAATAGAAAATCCAAAATGTGACATCTATCTAACATTTATGAAGGTTGGTACCTTCTCTTGTTGGCATACTGTTGCCTCCAGGCTTGCAATTTTCCGGATTTGTCTTTGGTAGTGCTGGAGCATGGCTTCTTGTTGTTGGTGTGCCCGCTGTAGCCGCACTAGTTCCTTCTCACTGTCATTCTTCTGTATGAACGAAATGGGATCTCTTAAGCAAGAGCAGCTAATGGAATGCAGAGAAAGGCTAAATGTGCTGCAGAAAGCAGCACGGAAGCATTTTCAATCCAATGACCTTGTTCAATCGATGGGCCTTGGGTAGAGGATCATTGATGCATTAGTCAAACCAAGGGCATTTCAGTCCACTATAACAAGGCGGCGTGGCAGACAGTCAAAGGATAATAATGGACTATCTCTGTAATGTGCATGAAGCCCCCCCCATTCTTGTAAATGCCATCAGCCACTGACTTCTCTGATTAAAAGAAAAAGTCATACAGAAAGGCGAGAACGAGACCATAACCTCACACTGATGAGCTTGTGTTCTGAAGCTGCTGAAATTCTTATCCCTGATGATCTGCTTTACCTTATGCTCTCACTGGCTAGCTTACACTTCAGAGAAAACACTGCAAGGGGAAAAATCACAAAGTTAAGACTAAATATGGTAAAGTGTTAAACATAAAGCAATGTCCAAGCAGTTCTTCATCATAATATTTAACCCCCAAGCCACAACCAGAACCATCAAACAGAAATACAATGGTGCTTGAAAGTTAGTGATCCCTTCAGAATTTTTTTAGATTTCTGCATAAATATGACCTAAAATATCATCAGATTTCACACAAGTCCTAAAACTGATAAAGAACCCAGGTAGTGTTAACAAATGAGACAAAAATATTATTCTTGGTCATTTATTTATCGAAGAAAATGATCCAATATTACATATTAGTGAGTGGCAAAAGTATGTGAACCTTTGCTTTCAGTATCTGGTGTGACCCCCCTGTGCAGCAATAATTGCAACTAAACATTTCCTGTAACTGTTGATCAGTCTGTTAGATAACTGTCAGATAACTGTTAAATTTTAGCCCATTCCTCCGTACAGAACAGCTTCAACTCTGAGATGTTGGTGGGTTTCCTCACATTAACTGCTCACTTCAGGTCCTTCCACAACAGTTTGATTGGATTAAGGTCAGGACTTTGACTTGGCCATTCCAAAACATGAACTGTGTTCTTCTTTAACCCATTCTTGGTTCGAAACGACTTGTGTGGTTAGGCTCGTTGTCTTGCTGCATGATCCCACCTGCTCTTGAGATTCAGTTCATGGACAGGATGGTCCTGACATTTTCCTTTTAGAATTCTCTGATTATAATTCAGAATTCATTGTTCCATCAATGATGGCAAGCCACCCGGGTCCAGAATGCAGCCAAAACAGGCCCAAACCCATGATACTACCACCACCAGGTTTCAAAAAATGGGATAAGGTTGTCTTGTGCTGGAAGCAGTGTTTTCCTTTGTCCAAAACATAACGCTTTCTTTTTAAACCAAAAAGTTTCTATTTAGGTCTCATCCGTCCACAAAACATTCCTCCAATAGCCTTTTGGCCCCCCGGGTCATCCACATGATCTTAGCAAATTGCAGCAGGACGAGAAGCAATGCTCTTTTGGAGAGAGCAGTGGCTTCTTCTTGTAACCCTGCCATGCACACCATTGTTGTTCAGTGTTCTTCTGATGTTGTGGACTCATGAACAGTAACATTAGCCAATGTGAGAGAGGCCTTCAGTTGCTTAGAATTACCCTGGGGTTCTTTGTGTTTCCTGTAACTTCGGCAACTATTACACGCCTTTTGGAGTGATCTTTTTGGTCGACCACTCCTGGGGAGGGTAACAATGGACTTGAATTTTCTCCATTTGTACACAATCTGTCTGACTTTGGACTGCTGGAGTCCAAACTCTTTAGAGATGGTTTTGTACGCTTTTCCAGCTCGATGAGCATCAACAACTATCTTTCTGAGGTCCTCAGAAATCTCCTTTGTTCGTGCCATGATACACTTCCAGAAACATGGGTTGTGTGAAGGGCAGACTTTGATAGAACCCTGTTCTTTAAATAAAACAGGGGGCCCACTCACACCTGATTGTCATCCCATTGATTGAAAACACCTGACTCTAATTTCACCTTCAAATTAACTGCTAATCCTAGAGGTTCACATACTTTTGCCAATCACTAACATGTAATATTGGATGCCTCAATAAATAAATGACCAAGTATAATATTTTTGTCTCATTTGTTTAACTTGGTTTTCTTTATCTACTTTTATGACTTGTGTGAAAATCTGATGATGCTTTAGGTCATATATATGCAAAAATTCTAAAGGGTTCACAAACTCTCAAGCACCACTGTATATCTTCTAAAACCAATATATATATATATATATATATATATATACATACAGTGGGGTAAACAAGTATTTAGTCAGCCACTGATTGCGCAAGTTCCCCTACTTTGAAAGAGAGGTCTGTAATTTTTATCATAGGTACACTTCAACTATGAGAGACAAAATGAGAAAAAAAAATCCAGGAAATCACATTGTAGGATTTTTAAAGTATTTAATTGTAAATCATGGTGGAAAATAAGTATTTGGTCACCCACAAACAAGCAAGATTTTTGGCTCTCACAGACCTGTAACTTCTTCTTTAAGAAGCTCTTCTGTCCTCCACTCGTTACCTGTATTAATGGCACCTGTTTGACCTCAGTATCTGTATAAAAGACACCTGTCCACAGCCTCAAACAGTCAGACTCCAAACTCAAGACCAAAGAGCTGTCGCAGCTTGTTGTTGGATCAAACGATCTTCTCCACTGTTGGTCTGTCTGGGCCATCCGGAGCCTGTTTGCCGTGTGCGTACCCTCATGAAACCACTGCACCCAACACCTCTTAACAGCTAGGTCAGATTGGCCTAGATTGTGGGAAATTCGTCAAAACGTCCATCCTACTTCTGTCAATTTACTGTCGTGTCCGCTATCTGTCACCTTTGAAAAATGTTTTTGAGTCATAGAGGTATGTCCAGCAGTCAACGATCTCTCACCAACAGGTACCCTACCCTACCCAAAATTAACTTCTGTGAGCCTTTTTATAGAAAGCAGGGGAAGTACTTTTATGCCTTCTTGTTGCACGACCCAGTGTCTAATCAGACCACACCTGTAATCACTTGCATATCTGCTTGAGAAATAACTGCCTGCCGGGTTCTACAGCAATCTGACATTCTGTCCGGTTATGTTGTTTTTTTTTTTTTGGTCAATGAGTGTTTTGTTTAGGTTGATATATAACACCACTGTCACATTATGGACACCACATGATGGAAAAGGAACTGTATTTAGAGTTATAATCATTACTTCAAAAAGCCACCACCTGCCTTGCTTGATGAAAAGCATTGATAAGTCTTGCTTTCGTAAAAAGCCTTGCAAGTTTGTGTATGTGTACGTGTGCCACACACTGTCCTTCAGGAGATAAGGCCCTGACTGCTTACAGGACTCTCTGTGCTAAATGAGCCATCTTATCAAACTGTAACACAATCCTCAGCAGGGACAGACAGCTGCATGGATTAGCAAAGAACATCTCTGAAATATGATGCCTGCACTTACATCTTACTGAAGAGAAAACTTCCAGAAACTTCTTAGAGTATGAATAAATCAACAAAGCTACAGAAGTTGTTTTTGTTTATTTGTTTGTCTTACCCAAGGCCAGCTCTACCTCCACAAGTCAGCTTCCCTTATTTTGTAAGGAGTGATAATTTGGGGAATCTGTGTTACCTGTAGGTGTAGCTCTTGATCATTATCATCGTCATCATAACGTCTTTATCATTAATACTGGTATTATTAGTACTAGTTGCAAAGCAGTGAAACAGCAAGTAAGGATAATCCTGCACAGCTCCCAGAACACTTTGCTCCCATTACTTGAGTTTGATATGTTCTTCACATACATGTAGGCTTTCTCCTGGTATTGGCATTCTGCTCATCTCCCAGCATCAGATGGATAGGTTCTCTAAATGCAAGTAATTTTTATTACATTTACATTTAGGGAGTTTTCCTTTCCACTGTCACCCTAGGCTTGAACAGTTTGGGATTGGCCTTAAAAATTAGAAAATAACATAATACTGTAAAGCTGCTTTGAGACAATGCTCCATTGTAAAAAGCACTACAGAAATAAAGCTGACTTTGACTTTACAGCCTTAACCAGAGTGACTTGAGATTAGGAGATTGGGAGGCTTTCTCAAGGGCCAACAGTGGCAGGCAGACACAGCTGGGATTTGAACTCACAGCCATTTGGCTAGTAAGTGGGTAGGTGAAGCCTTAACCACCAAATCACATAGTATTATGAGTGACTGTGAATGTGATGGAGTGTAATGGATTCCTCCATAATCCTGACCAGTGTAAAGTAAGTACTGAAGATGAAATAATGAATGAAAGTGTTTCAGAATGTATTAGCAGTCACACTCCTGGTAATAATGGTAGTACTTAGGGTACGCCTTACCCCAATGGATTTCAAATAAGCAGTATATGAAACTAAATGTTAAAGCTGCTGATATGTTGAAATTGACAGGAGGAGAGTTTATACCGATTCTGTCTGCGATCTCAGCTTTGGTCATGACATCAATATCAGTGTCCTCCAACAGTGTACGCCCCAGATCCTGTTGCATGGAAAGCTCACTGCGCAGCTGGCTGTTCTCTCCTTCCAGACTTGCAACCTGAGAGCGCAGAGCGAGGATGTCCTCCGCCATCTTACACATGGCAGAACGGTAGTTCTGCAATTCCTGATGGAGACAGAGAAATTAATATTTTGAAGTAAATATTCTTTTTCAAGCCCAAAGATGGCTGTCACATAAGAGGATTGTGCCCTTTTCTTAAGGGCACAGTAGCAGTGCTCTTAAATAAAACATAAATCTGCCCTATTTTGATTTTTAAAAAAAAAACACTGAACCATTAATACCAGTCACTATGTATGCACAAAAAGCTTTTATATGTAAGGAAATGGTTGAATATGATTAGCTCTCTACAGACCTTAAAACCACATGCATTACGCATTCCACAGGTAAGATCATTAGTATTTCAAATTTTGTTCTCAATATGTGGATATTTAACACTATTGACGTAAGCTTATATATGATTCAAAATGTACCCAACCTGCAAGGCAGTTTATGACTGAATGGTGACAGTTACAAAAGTGGTTCACTAGGTGTCCTCGTAGCTCTAAGGACTCATACAACATATTTAGCGTGAAACGTGCTTCATACAGGAAAAAAGCAGGATTAAAATCAGTCTCCTTAATCGTGTATGTGTCTCAACTGGCTTCAATGTCTGCTTAATTAACATGCATGTGCATGCCTTTCTCAAATCATGTTAAAAGGTGTGAGATGTTGAATAGAAGCTCAGTTCTGGCTGTAATCCATTCTTTCTGGCTGTGGATATTTTAGGTGGATGTACTTGGATTTGGAGTGCAAGGTGTAGCATACACTGTAAAAATCCCTTTTTATTGAAGAGCACAGCTCACTGTGATACACTGACATATACATTACCTCATCTCTTAGCTAGAGGGAATTTGGAGAGGAAATTCACAATTCTTCAGTCTCACCTCTCTAACAAAGTCATGCATCATGAGTTACAGGATATAAACATGATAAGGTCAAAAAGCAGCCAACATGAATGGTGAATGTTAACACTAGGAATGGACAAAGCAGCATCTTGTGCGTAATTCTTAATCCTCAAAGCCCAAATAACAAGCTGTGGTTTAGCACTTCTTTTACCTGAAATGACAATAAATATATGTTTGAAATAATCAAATAAATCGGTAGCAAAAAATCAACCAAAAATGAAAGGCAGAGATCGATGTGGTTAACAGATATTGAGTAGTTATCAGTATCTCTAAGTGCTGTGTGTAACAGAGAAGAACTAATGACATACTGAGTGCCTGTATCAGGTGTGGATATGAGTTTAAAAAGATCAGATTGGATGGCACTGTGACACAACATATTCTTCCCACGTTTGCATTACTACAGTTTCCTCAAAGGAAATCAAGTGGTCTCTCTAAAGTTTCCAAATGTGAGTGTATGTGCATGTGTTCTGCAATGGATTGGCACCCCGTCTAGGGTTGGTTCCTCGCATGCCATGACACTATATTGGATTAAGCATTATGAAAATGAATGAATGAATAAATTAATGCATGAATGATTGGAGATTATTTTTTAAAAAGTAGTCATGGTTTTATGTATGTCACATAAAGGAGCAGTAGTCATTTTGAGGAACTATTCATCATTTAATCATCATTTACAATATGTCTGTTATTTAATATATATATATATATATATATATATATATATCAGTACTGTAAGAGAAAAAGTACTACGCTATAGCAGACGTAACTCTAATTTAGGTTATTCTAGTGACAATGTGTTCTTTGACCACCTCATTACACTTACAAAGATTGCAGATAACATTTGCGTAAAGTGTTTTTCTAGCTCAGAGATGCTGTCATTCTATCATGTATAAACACAATCTGGCTTGCATATTTAAATTCCTGGTTAGCTGAAGGGAACATTTGCCAAATATTATGTTACAGCATAAATTGGCTAATGTTCCCTCTGCATAACTGAGAAATGACAAGAACTTACATAAGTCACACTGAATAACTAACTGAATTATGTAAATGAAACATATTTGCTAAATTAACTGATAACGATTATTAAACCTGTCTTCACTTTAGAATAATTGAGAAATTCATAGGGAATTGTACATACAGGTGCTTCCCGATCTACGGTTACATCCCGATAAACCCATAGTAAGTTGAATATATCAAAAACCAAGGAGTTTAATATATACTGCATAAAGCATCTGAAACATGCTTAACACACATTAACCTAATCATTAACACAAAGCCTATTTTATAATAAAATGTTGAACATTGCGTCATTTACTGAATAATGTACTGAACATGAAAAACAACAACAACAACAACAACAACAACAACAACAACAACAACAACAACAAAAAAACAGTTACTGCATTGGCACTGCTGCTCAGCTCAGTCAGCTGGCTGCTGCCCAGATGCCCAGAATCTGTGGGAGAGTATCATACTGCATATCGCTTGCCCAGGGGAAAATATGACCATTTCCTTAGTAAAGTAAAAAAATCATAAACTGAGCCATTTTAAACTGAGGAGTGCCTGTATTCAGACCTTCCCTTGTACGATTTCCTGAGTCATGTTTCATTTACTCTGATATAGAGACCTACTCTTCCACATTCCTCTGTCCATCATTCATCCCACCTTTCTCACAAAGAGAGATATAAAAGGATAGCAGCATTAAGCCAGGAATGGGAGGGAAAACATATCCGATTAGGAGATTCCAATCTGGACCAGTGTGAAGGCTGGTCCCCCAGGTCCTTTGGATGAAATCGAGTGCCTAATTGAAAGGGCGCAGACACAAGGTGAGAATCATGACTTGTGATGAGATGGGAGACTGGGGACTCACAGGGGGAGGGGAGAGGAGGGGAGGGGTCTACTGAGGAGTTTTGAAAGCTAAATCATTTTGGTCAAATAAAAGAGTGAATAGTGGGAGGAATGAAGAAGGAGAGCAGGACAGAGGGAGACAAAGCACCTACTGACAGGGTTCAGAAGAACAACAGGAGCCTACACAAACGCCTGTGGAGCGCTGTCTCTCTCTATGTCCCTGTCTCTCTTTCTTTCTGTCTGTGTGTTCAGTGATGATTGCATGCTAATGAAGCCAGCGAGTACATTTACTCCATTTCATTTGGTGGCTGGCACTTTAAAAAAGCTGGTCGCCTTTGGGTATTTCTCTCATCCTTCATCGCACAAGAGCAATAATGGACCAAACAGATCAAATGTGCCAGTGCAATATGGCTCATACTCTTAGAGGAGGGAGAATAATTTGATCAATATTTGTATCCATGCTGCTAGACGAGGGATGTGTGCATCTGTTAATCTATTCAAGCAGTGGCTGTGGGTCCCTGGTGACTGAATAAAGGAGGAGGTGCAGAAGAAGAAATACATTTCTGCTACGCAAAAATTAAACTCTTTTTTTAAGAGCTTTTAGGAATCCTAGGTAGCACACAAAGTCTCACAACAGTGAACGTTTTCAACTGAAAAAAAACCCCCATAAAATGTAGGGTGTGGGGGGTGGGGTGTGTGTGTGAAAGGATATTCTGTACTATAGTATATAAAGTGCTCATTAAACTCACTTTTGTTTCATGTTCAGTGATCTCTGCAACATCAGTCTCATCGTCCTGAACGTTAGGCTCTTGGTTTCTGAAATATTTACAGAATCTCAGGTGATGGCTACATAAAACACTTCCAACTTTACTTAAATAGTCAAAATATTCAAAATACAATAATGTTATACAGTACATCATTATTACAGCTTATAACCTGATGATTCACCTCTTACTGGATGTGCGAATTTCAAACGTTTGGTTAAGCTCTGAGCACATCTTGGTCTTTTGCTGTTCTCTTGGTTCGCCATTATTCTGCTGTAGAGCTTTGGGAATTTTTAGGAGTCGCTGATATTCAGGGAGGATCTGAAGAAGTGCATCATAGCCAGGGAGACCAAAGTCCTCTCTGTGATGCTGAAAACAGTTATACAGAGCACAGCAAATACACATTAGAATTACAGCCTGTACCACTCATTGTTAAGATATAATCTATGTTCCAGTACAAAACCAAATCTGGGAAGGTCTGCATTACGAGATCATGATATTATAACAGAGCCAGAGGAGGATA
>JAJAGP010007718.1:0-11785 GCA_025084515.1 Ancistrus triradiatus
GGAATGCAGTGTTTTCCTTTCTCCAAACATAACGTTTTTCTTATAAACCAAAAAAAGTTCTATTTTGGTCTCATCCGTCCACAAAACATTCTTCCAATAGCCTTCTGGCTTGTCCACGTGATCTTTAGGAAACTGCAGATGAGCAGTAATGTTCTTTCTGGAGAGCAGTGGCTTTCTCCTTGCAACCCTGCTGCACACCATTGTTGTTCAGTGTCCTTCAGATGGTGGACTCATGAACATTAACATTAGCCAATGTGAGAGAGGCCTTCAGTTGCTCAGAAGTTACCCTGGGGTCCTTTGTGACCTCGCCAACTATTACATGCCTTGCTCTTGGAGTGATTGTTGTTGGTCGACCACTCCTTGGGAGGGTAACAATGGTCTTGAATTTCCTCCATTTGTACAGAATCAGTTTGACTGTGGATTGGTGGAATCCAAACTCTTTTGAGATGGTTTTGTAACCTTTTACAGTCTGATGAGCATCAACAACTCTTTTTCTGAGGTCCTCAGAAATCTGCTTTGTTCATGTCATGATACACTTCCACAAACATGTGTTGTGAAGAGCAGACTCTGCCAGATCCCTGTTCTTTAAATAAACAGGGTGCCCACTCACACCTGATTGTCATCCCATTGATTGAAACACCTGACTCTAATTTCACCTTCAATTTAACTGCCAATCCTAGAGGTTCACATACTTTTGCCACTCACTAATATATAATATTGGATCATTTTCCTCAATAAATAAATGACCAAGTATAATACTTTTGTCTTATTTGTTTAACTGGATTCTCTTTATCTACTTGTAGGACTTGTGTGAAAATCTGATGGTGTTTAGGTCATCTTTATGCAGAAATATAGAAAATTCTAAAGGGTTCACAAAGTTTCAAGCACCACTGTAATAAAAACAATAAAAAGTAATAAAAACATAGCACCAAATAATAAACTGACAGCAGAACTGCAAAGAACATCATAATTATTTTAAAAGAAACATATTAAATGTGTTCACGGTGAACATTTTTAGGCAAGTTGCCATAAAATAAATAAGAAAACGTCCACTAATGTGTCCTGATATCAGTTTGCTTGTTTGTTTTGTGTATTTATTGTCACCTCAGCATCAGTGGCTATTCAGAACAGGCAAGGTTACACTGATACTAGAAAGAAACATTCACACTGGGCCAATTTAGCTCAAACAATTAATCTAATGCATGTCTTTGGAAAATGGGGAGAAACAGGAGTACCTGGACTAAGCCCACGCAGGCACAGGGTGGACACGAAAACACCACCGAGAGTGGGATTAAATCAAGGATCTCTGGAGCTGTAAGGCAACTGCGCTAACCACTTATGCCACCTGATATCAGAACATAATAACAGTTCTTTGCCTCTGTGTCTGTTCTTTATCACATTACAATGCTGGCTGTACCTTTAATGTCAGTCCACTGGTCATTTTCTCTCACATATTTACCATATTCATTATACATAAAATAAATTGACTCAGCATTAAAAACAAACAAACACACAATCCAATCACTGACAAATTCAGTTCCTTCAGTTGAGATGCCACTGTTCTGCTATTATGCTTGTATTCATTGTGTAGACAATGCTCCTGTAGTCAGCCCTGACAAACACAGGAAGGCAGACACATCCAGAGGCAAGGGAAGAGTGGGTGGACAGCAGCCACACTCTATTCTACTACACTCAGATAACAAAAAAAAAGAAAGAAAGAAAGGCAGCAGCAAGTGATTACGGGCAGGACAAACCTGTAGCCAACTCCATCCCTGACCTGCTATGCTGGAAAGCCAATGAAGTGTTCTTTCCATTATCCCAGAGACAATAGAGGCCTGCCACAGCTCAACACGTCAAAAGCTTTCCCATTAACAACCAAGAGTCGATAAGCCTCCCATCAGTTCCCATGGAAATTACCTATGCCATAAATAGTGTGCATGGTGGTAAAGGGGCAAGAGAGGTGAGCAGAGAGAAGAAAGCTGCTGTGTGACTGCTCTGAGCTGCTTCGTGCTGTGCCTCTCCAGCTTCTATCAGCTCATATGCACTTGTAAAAAAGTAGTGAGTGAAATATGGAGTGACTTTCTCTTTGGTGTCTCTTTGTTTGACACCAATAAAAAAAGTGCACCAAGGGAGCGAGAGGGAGAGGGAGAGTCATGTGAAGGAGCAAGTAAACATCTTCATCACCATGGAGAATATTAAAGTATGATGTCAACGATGTCATCTCTTTCATTTCCTATGCTGAAGCCTCAGAGCTCATTAAATAAAGAAGGAGAAACAGATCTAACTCAGCCCACCATCTGCTCTAAGGAGCTGTTCAACATGTGCTTTATATGGTTGTATACTAATAATAGAGTAATACATTTTCTTTAAGCACAAGGCTTTTTATGGAGGAAAAGGAAGGAAATTAAGCCATAACGTTGCACAAACAATAGCTGTTAGCGAAGCACATTTGCATGTATTCTATATAAGACTGAATTATCTACAGAAGTCAGATGGGTAAACACTTATGTGTATAGTAGTATGAGCACAACATTTTAATCTCACACACACACACACATACACACACACACACAAATAATAACTAATGGCTTTGCTGAGGAATTTTAATCCAGACATTAGTCAGAGCCCATTTTATTTGCAGAAGCTTTTAGGAACTCATCTGACTGATGAAACTAATTAAATAGAAACTGGTGCAGAATCTGTGAGAGGAGACAAATACCCTTTTTGAACTGTTGGCAGTTGTTGAGTTTTTTGAAAATGACACTTGCAAAATTCAGCCTTAATTGAATGATGCTGCTGTATGGGTAAATGTTTAAAATACAAAAATAAAAAATAAAACAAATCCATAAAGCCCTGATTAACTAAGCAAAATTGCCCAAGTTTAAGATCATTTAAGATGAATTAGTTTTTTTCAATCAGCAAAACTCAGTTTTTCTATTTTGGCAAGTTCTCTTTAATGAATATGTCATCTTTACCCAACGGTGCAAAATATAGGTTTATGCCAAAACAAACTGATTGATTTAGTGCTTGCAGTAATTGTGAGAATGGCAGTTGAGTGTATAATTTGATACCACTGAAGGGTAGGTACTTATCTGATGCAGATTTTGCACCATTGCCTCAGTCACTAGCAGTGCCTCAAACTCATATGATATATTTAGTCAAGTTAAGTCTGATTTATACTGTATATATAGCACGTTTTACAATGGAGCATTGTCTCAAAGCAATGTTACAATTTCAGATGATCTTCTAATATCTATGGCCAATCCCAAACTGAGCAAGCCAAGGGCAACAGTGGCAAGGAAAAACTTCATAACTGTTATGAGGAAGAAACTTTGAGAGGACCAAGACTCAAAAAGAGACCCAATCTCCTTAATACTACATCCATATAGTAACAACCGCACTGGTTATGTAGGCTAGTAATTCAATGCACTATTCTGTAAAGTCATGCAGTAAGCATTCGGGACAACGGAACCTGGAGAAAAAAAAGACTACAAATTACAGTCAATATAAATTTCCTTGATGTGATCTTATCTTATTTGAAAATACCCATTTGAAAATGTCACTTTTATGCATTACAGGCTGAAACCCATTAAAATAATATTTTCCATCTTTATTTACACATTTTGCATTTAAGTAACAAGAAAAAAGGGAACAGTTATGAACTTGAATGAAAAATAAAAATGCTAGATGGATGAAAGAGTTGGAAAAGTGATCAGCACTCTAAAGCTTAATAGAACCACCTTTTGCTGTAATTACAACCATTATTTTGGATATGTCTCTATGAGCTTTGCACGCATAGATAGAAAAATGTGTTGTGTTAGGTCAAATTTTGACAGTCCACAGATTTTCTGTCTCCGAGTTCCCCAATGAAGATCGGTCAACTTCCTAATAATAATAAAAAATTAGAATACGTTCTGTTATTTTCACTTTGATGCTGAAGATTCTAATGTGTAGCTGAAGAAAGCTGGAAAATGTTCCATTTCAGTTATTTTAATTTTGAGAATGCAATGTTTTGTAGGTCTTGAAAATCAAGCTATAAATGTTACGATTCATCGGAAGCTAAGGCAAAAACAATACACGTTGAATGAATAGCAGCTCAACTACCATATATCTTCTTTTTCACACACAAGACACATACGCACTCACCCACTCACACAGACATGCACATACAACCGACAGTATACAAAAATATAGTAGCTCATGGCAAAACAATGAAAGGAAACAACAAGAGCTGGCAGCAATGAAAACAAACCTTATTTGCAATGTAGAAATGTGTGTGTGTGTGTGTGTGTGTGTGTGTGTGTGTGTGTGTGTGTGTGTGTGTGTGTGTGTGTGTGTGCACAGTCTGCTAAAAAGTTTGCAGTTATGCATGATTTTACCCTTATTGCCAATTTTAAATTACAAACTAATCACATTTCAGTTCTGCAAAACATGTAACCATAAACAAAAGCCATATTTTAAATAACAAGTAGGAAGACAATTATTTTCTCAGCTGAAATGCTGTACTATCCAAAATATACACTCAAGCAAAAAACAAATAATTGAACAACCCTGATAATTATTGAGTTTAGCAATTTTAGCCACACCTAATGCCAAGAAGTACATAAATCAAATCTTGACTTTAAGCCTGATTCTGCCATTGGACACTACCGCTCTCACAAGTCAGTATAAGAGGTGTGTGATAACACACTGCTTTTATTATATACTGTAATTGGAAAAAATTTATATATATATATAAAATTTTACTCTTGCTGGAATAAATGAATACTGAACATTTTGTACTTAAACTCTGTACTGAACTTAGCAGTTTCCCGTGGCCTGTGTTTGAATGTGATCTAAATTTATGCTTTAATTTATATTTAATTTATGATTATTGCACACTGCCTTTAGTGTCTTACCTTTACTGCCTTGATTTAATCTATTGTGTGTGTATATTTTCCCTTCTCTGATGTCTCTGTACAGGGGAGGGTGTCAGAGGGGTAGGTATTGAGATTATTGGTGAGACTGGATGGGAAAAATTGCAAATTCCGTGGTTCTGTGTTTGTTTGGATTTATTTTTTTTATAGTTGGTGTTATTATTTTACACACCTCTCAATGCACCAGTTAGCTGTATCAAACTGAATTACTGTAATTTATAAAACACGTCCAATATCACAGTCAGGCAGAAAATTCAGTGTACAGTAATTCAGTAATTCAGGGTAATACACACATAAGTTACACACATAATTGAGTTTGGTCTCAAATGCATTTGTGTCTGTGCGCGTGTGTGTGAGTGTGTACTCAAGTGGTGAAAATGTGCACAGACGTTTATATGTATACAGGATTTCCAGTTTTATGTGGAAAAAAAAAAGTCTTGACAATTTTTTGCACCTCTGCTTTTTCCTTTGCTATACTCTCCCACAGGAAAGTATACTCAGTGCCAAAAACATAACACACCAAGAAGGAGTTGTAACTGCAATATTATGTGCATATATACACACTATAAAGTTCATTCAATATATATAAACATTCATTCCATACATATCAATGTTCATTCAAAAAAAAACACACATACATTCATACACACACACACACACACACACACACACACACACACACACACACACACACACACATATATATATATATATATGGATAGTGATGCTTGAAAGTTTGTGAACCCTTTAGAATTTTCTATATTTCTGCATAAATATGACCTAAAACAACATCAGATTTTCTCAAAAGTAGCTAAAGTCCTAAAAGTAGATAAAGAGAAACCAGTAAAACAAATGACACAAAAATATTATACTTGGTCATTTATTTATTGAGGAAAATTATCCAATATTACATATTAGTTGAATGGCAAAAGTATGTGAACCTTTTCTTTCAGTATCTGCTGTGACCCCCCTGTGCAGCAGTAACTGCAACTAAACATTTCTTGTAACTGTTGATCAGTCCTGCACACCGGCTTGGAGGAATTTTAGCCCATTCCTCCATACAGAACAGCTTCAACTCTGGGAAGTAGATGGGTTTCCTCACATTAACTGCTCATTACTTATAAGGTCATTACTTTGACTTGGCCATTCCAAAACATTAACTTTATTCTTCTTTAACCATTCTTTGTGGTTAATGAATGGTTACAGCCTCAGACAGGCAGACTCCAAACTCAAATATAGCCAAAGAGCTGTCGAAGGACACCAGGAAGGAAATTGTAGACCTGAACCAGGCTGGGAAGAGTGAATCTACAATAGGCAAGCAGGTTGGTGTGAATAAATCAACTGTGGGAGCAATTGTAAGACATACAAGACCATTGGTGGAAACAGAATGAACGGGGCCATGTATTGTGAGATTTTAAGCCAAAACCTTCCATCAGTGAGAAGAACATGGCTGGGTCTTCGAGCATGACAATGATACCAAACACACCACTCAGGCAACAAAGGAGTGGCTCCGTAAAAAGCATTTCAAGGTCCTGGAGTGACCTAGCCAGTCTCCAGACCTCAACCCCATAGAAAATTTGTGGAGGGAGTTGAAAGTCCGTGTTGCTGAGTGTGTGCAAACCTGGTGAAGACTTATAGGAAATGTTTGACCTCTGTCATTGCCAACAAAGGTTATGTTACAACGTACTGAGTTGAACTTTTGTTATTGACCAAATACTTATTTTCCACCATGAGTTACTATTGAATTCTTAAAAAATCCTACTGTGTGATTTCCTGGATTTTTTTCTCATTTTGTCTCTCATAGTTGAAGTGTACCTATGATGAAAATTACAGACCTCTCTCATCTTTCTAGCTAGGAGAACTTTTACAATCCGTGGCTGACTAAATACTTTTTTGCCCCACTGTAGAATATGGAACTTGTATGGTATTGATAATTTACCAGAATACCGCCATACAAAACACAACACATGTTGTTTCTAGCAGTGGTATCAACAAGCTAACATGAAAGCTCAGGTTTGAAACAATGATTCGGCATAACATGATATGCGGTGGAGAAGCAGCATAATGCTCCAACAGCATACTTGCAGTCTTTTTATGTGTGTGATTATGCATGTGCCAAACTTTCTGGTGCCTTGTAATCTGTCATTTTGAAGTTTTAAAATGATGGTTATTATTATGTTTTTAATTAAGCTGTGTCTTGGCCTGTAATTTGATGTCTTGCACTGTCCTGTTATTGTAAGCGTAACAACAATTTTCCTTGGGAGCAGTTGGGTTGAACTATGAATATGTTTATCCATGTATGTACAGTGTCTCAGTATTTTATATTCTCACCACGTACTGTATGATACTTTCACAATCAGAGATTCTATTCAGTGAAATCATATAGGTGGACAACAAAGCTTTTACTCATGAAAAAATGTCTACTTATATATTGCTAACAAATCATGGTTTTTGGTCAGTCCAAGCATGCTACAGAAGTCAATTTGTAGTCTCAATGATATGGGGAGAACAGAATGATCGTGTGATGGACTGCTACTTCTGGTTGACCAATTTATCTGACTTCTCTAATAAAAATAAGAAAACAATTGAATACTTTGCCTTTAGACATGAGACCAGTTCCACATGGTAACAGTTTGCCAGTACTGAAGCCACCAGAGACATAGAGCTTAGATGAGGCAGATGAAGATACAACGCAGGAACCAAATTTTGAAAACATCACTGATCCAGATACTGAAATCTTCATGCTCATCTTGTTATTCTCATCTGATAACACAGCCAGAATTAAATGAATAAAAACTGGTCAGGGATTTGTTAAAAGCAAATGCAGAACTAATTCAGGATTGAAAGTATGGGATTAGCTGTCACTAGTCTAAAAAAAACCTAGATCATTTGACAAACTTATTTATGCGTGTTGACAACCTATATTTCTGACTTGAAACTGATGGATTATTCATTTATTTTCTGAAAGCTGTCCTGTTAAACACTGGCAATGTCCACCCTTCAGTACCCTGTGGCTGTACAGTACACATGAAAGAAACCTATAATAACATGGAGCTGTTATTGAAACTGGGACATCTGTGGTACTGTAAGTATTGGCACTGCTGTTGTTTGGAAATACAAAGCACTGATGTTTCCTTTGTGAATGGAATGGCCATGTTAAAGAGTCACATTTCATGAAAAAATTTGTTCCATGGTAGAAGAGTGTAGTGCATTAACCACTTGTTGGTCCAACAAAGATATTTCTGGCTGCACTTCATATAAAACTCAGATTAATGAATGATTTTGTGAAAGAAGTTAACAAAGAAAGTGACAGATTTGAGACAAATTTTTCCAAGAATAATTAATTAATTTTCTGCAGTCACAGTTGGATTTCTTCCCTGCTGATCTCACAGCAACCATTCAAAAGCAATATCAGGCCAACTGGATTCAATCAATCAATGCCAACCAACTATTGCTGGACACTGACACAAGATCTGTCTTCCATTTTCATACTTTAACAGCAGGCAGTAGCTTTGTTAACAGTTGGGTAGTCAAACATAAACATATGTAAACACAATACTACTAGGTTGCTTACTTACTACTAATAGTTTACCAATGACCTCACTGATTTCCACAATTGTGTTGAAAAGGCTCCTACATGCAGTACTAAGATAGGACTCATGGACATCTGGAAAACAACTTGACCTTTTATCAACCAAGCACGTCAAACAAACAACATACAGGAGTTTGAACAGCACAAGAGTGGGCTATTAGATATACAGAGGAACACAATTACAGAGGGTAGGTTAATGAGGTCCACTGAGAAACACTTTATCTCTATATTTCATGCTGTTATTGTTCCATTTTCTCTCTGATCTTTTCTCTTTCCCTCACTGTCTGTGTTTTGCCTGAGAAACATGAATAACAGTGCTGCTGAATTAAACCAGAACCTAGTGCCTGAAAGTAAATACATAATTTAATCATCTCCACTATGGCTGTACTCCAAATCCCCCAAACCTTCCCTTTTCTAAAGCTCTATAAATGTGTTAATAATGCTTTAAAGCTCACACTATAATACTGCTGTGCAGGTAAAGCTAAATATTTTGATCACATATTAAATCTCTGATATCCTTAAACTTGTTCGACAGTTTTCTTTAAATAGTATTCAACAGGATGTTTAAATAGGTTTTATAGTAAATCAAAAATATTGTTAAAGACGCTGTCATATAAGATTTAAATCAATGAGTTATTAAAATTGCACAGATTGCACAGTAATGTATGCAGTCTACCAGAATACACATATGGTTAGTGTCTTTGTTGTGGGTGATGTACTAACAATAACTATGTCAATGAAAACATAACAAACAACATGGATAAAAGATATTGACATTAATTTAAAATGTATATTTGCTCTTGATAACTACATAAATACAGAGTGCAAAAGTTCTAACAATAATGAGCAACTAATTACACACCGCCCACTTTATTAGGTACACCTATTCAACTGTTTGTTAATGCAAGTATCTAATCAGTCAATCAAATGGCAGCAGCTCAGTGCATTTAGGCATATTGGCATGGTCAAGATGACCTGCTGAAGTTCAAACTGAGTGTCAGAATTGGGAAGAAATATTATTTAAGCAACTTTGAACATGCCATGCTGGGCTGACTGGTATAAGTATTTCAAAAACTGCTGATCTATTGAGATTTTCACTCACAGCCGTTTCTAGGGTTTACAGAGAATGTTCTTAAAAGAGAAAAATGAGTGGCAGTTCTCTGGGTGAAAATTCCAGAGGTCAGAAGAGAATGGCCAGACTGGTTCTAGCTGACAGAAAGGCAACAGTAACTCAAATAGGAACTAGTTACAACCGAGGTATGCACCTCAATGCACAACACTTTGAACCTTGAAGCAGATGGGTTACAGCAGCAGATGACATCGTATGCCACTCCTGTCAGCTATGAACAGTCTTGAGCCTACAATTGCACAGGAATACCAAAAGTGGACATCGGCCTCAAATGGCCGCCACAGTCTCAATCTGTGATAGAGATCTCAATCCAATAGAGCATCTGTGGGATGTGGTGGAATGGGAGATTTGCAGCATGGATTTGCAGCCAACAAATCTGCAGCAACTGTATGATGCTATCATATCAATATGGACCAAAATATCTGAGGATTCTTTCCAGCTCCTTGTATGCCACAAAAATGTAGGTATATATATATATATATATATACATACATACATACATAAATACACATACATACATAAATACAGTAGGGGAAAAAAGTATTTAGTCAGCCACTGATTGTGCAACTTCAACTACTTAGAAAGATGAGAAAGGTCTGTAATTTTCATCATAGGTACACTTCAACTATAAGAGACAAAATGAGTTAATTTCAAATTATGGTGGAAAATAAGTATTTGGTGAGTAAATTTGGTTCAACTCAATACTTTGTAACATAACTTTTGTTGGTAATGACAGAGGTCAAACATTTCCTGTAAGTCTTCACCAGGTTGTCACACACTGTAGCTGGTATTTTGGCCCATTCCTCCACACAGATCTCCTCTAGAGCAGTGATGTTTTGGCTTTCAACTCCCTCCACAAATTTTCTATGAGGTTGAGGTCTGGAGACTGGCTAGGCCACTCCAGGACCTTGAAATGCTTTTTACGGAGCCAATCCGTCGTTGCCTGAGCGGTGTGTTTGGGATCATTGTCATGCTGGAAGACCCAGCCACGTTCCATCTTCAATGCTCTCACTCATGGAAGGAGGTTTTGGCTTAAAATCTCACGATACATGGCCCCGTTCATTCTTCCATTAACACGGATCAGTCGTCCTGTCCCCTTTGCAGAAACAGCCACAAGCATGATGTTTCCACCCCCACACCTGGCACTGCAGGATCTGAGTCTCTCTCGGCGTAGCGTGCTATTGATGGTAGCCTTGTTACATTGGTCCCAGCTCTCTGCACGTCATTCATCAGGTCCCTCCGTGTAGTTCTGGGATTTTTGCTCACCATTCTCATGATTATTTTGACCCCACAAGATGAGATCTTGCTTGGAACCCCAGATGAAGGGAGATTATCAATGGTCTTGCATGTCTTACAGTTGCTCCCACAGTTGATTTATTCACACCAACCTGCTTGTCTATTGTAGATTCACTCTTCCCAGCCTGCTGCAGGTCTACAAATTTCTTCCTGGTGTCCTTCAACAGCTCTTTGGTCTTGGCCATGGTTGAGTTTGGAGTCTGACTGTTTGAGGCTGTGGACAGGTGTCTTTTATACAGATAACGAGGTCAAACACGTGCCATTAATACAGGTAACGAGTGGAGGACAGAAGAGCTTCTTAAAGAAGTTGTTACAGGTTTGTGAGAGCCAGAAATCTTGCTTGTTTGTGGGTGACCAAATACTTATTTTCCACCATGGTTTAAAATTTAATTCTTTAAAAATCCTACAATGTGATTTAGATGTGATATAGATTTTTTTCTCATTTTGTCTCTCATAGTTGAAGTGTACCTATGATGAACATTACAGACCTCTCTCATCTTTCTAAGTAGGAGAACTTGCACAATCAGTGGCTGATCCAATACTTTTTTACCCCACTGTGTATACACTGCTCAAAAAAATAAAGGGAACACTCAATTAACACATCCTAGATCTGAATGAATGAGATATTCTCATTGAATTCTTTGTTCTGTACAAGGTTGAATGTGCTGACAACAAAATCACACAAAAATCATCAATGGAAATCAAATTTATTAATCAATGGAGGCCTGGATTTGGAGTCACACACAAAATTAAAGTGGAAAAACACACTACAGGCTGATCAAATTTTGATGTAATGTCCTTAAAACAAGTCAAAATGAGGCTCAGTATTGTGTGTGGCCTCCACGTGCCTGT
>JAJAGP010007719.1:0-11769 GCA_025084515.1 Ancistrus triradiatus
CGTGATGTCGTCATGGACAAGTGGAAAAGCATTCCAGTGGCAACCTGTGAAGCTCTGGTTAACTCCATGCCCAGGAGAGTTAAGGCAGTTCTGGAAAATAATGGTGGCCACACAAAATACTGACACTTCAGGAACTTTCACTATGGGGTGTACTCACTTTTGTTGCCGGTGTTTTAGACATTCATGGCTGTATATTGAGTTATTTTGAGGGAAGAATGAATTTACACTGTTATATAAGCTGCACACAGACTACTTTTCATTGTGTCAAAGCACCATTTTGTCAGTGTTGTCCCATGAAAAGATATACTTAAATATCTGCAGAAATGCATTAAGCTCGATTGTAATGTATTGATTAAAGAATTACATAATACATAAAAAGAAAAGTAAACATAAGCCATCTAAGCCATAAATAAGCATACACCATCTAATTCTGGAAGGTCCGTTTTAGGCGGAATTTACTTTTATGAAGTTTTTACGAATGAGGCCCTTAGTTTATAAATATTCTTAGGTCATCTTGAACGTAGCATATCTGAGCTCGGCTAACAGATTTCCAACAATATTCAAGTCAGAATCCTGAAAATGCTAATCTATTTGTTGATATCAATGCTGTAGGTCCTGTATCTATAGTATTTGAAGCTTACTAACGATGTGTATTATACTGTATAGCAAATCCATTTCAGGATACTCACTTGACAGACATGCGTTTCAGCCTCTCAGCATCACTTCCTCTTTGCTTCTTTCCCTCAGCAGACAGGAAGTTCTCCTTCTGAATGGTCTCCCATGTCATCAGTCGGTTGTTAGCTTTATCTCTTAGCTCCAAAGCTAATAAACATAAGGTGGATTCAGTTTAGTTATGAGTTCTTATGCTTGTTAGAGTATACACATTTACACATACACATTTCCCAATGCAGTCGAACCCCTTTATCAAAACTTTACTGGAATTCCTGCTGTAACATATGTAGTATTTTGACACATGAACCTGCTATTTAAAAAGTTATCCTGCTATGGCAAATTATTATTTAAAAATTGTATTATTTAAAACTGAATAAGACATACAGTGGACATAAAAAGTGTACACACCCCTGTTAAAATACCAGGTTTAGTGATGTAAAAAAATGAGACCAAGGTAAATCATTTCAGAACTTTTACCAACTTTAATGTGACCAAAAACCTGTACATCTCAATTCAAAAAACAAACTGAAATCTTTAGGGGGAGGAAGTAAAAAATAAAAAAATAAAATAATGTGGTTGCATAAGTGTGCACACCCTTAAACTAATACTTTGTTGAAGCACCTTTTGATGTTATTACAGCACTCAGTCTGTTTGGGTAGGAGCCTATCAGCATGGCACGTCTTGATAATATTTGCCAAGTCTTTGCAAAAACGCTCCAAATCTGTCAGATTGCGAGGGCATCTCCTGTATACAGTCCTCTTCAGCTCACCCCACAGATTTTCAATCGGATTCAGATCTGGGCTCTGGCTGGGCCATTCCACAACTTTAATCTTCTTCTGGTGAAGTCATTCTTTGGTTGATTTGGATGTATGCTTTGGGTCGTTGTCGTGCTGAAAGATGAAGTTCCTCTTCATCTTCAGCTTTCTAGCAGAAACCTGAAGGTTTTGTGCCAACATCGACTGGTATTTGGAACTGTTCATACAGTGGGCCAAAAAAGTCAGCCACTGATTGTGCAAGTTCTCCTACTTAGAAAGATGAGAGAGGTCTGTAATTTTCATCATAGGTACACTTCAACTATGAGAGACAAAATGAGAAAAAAAATTCAGGAAATCACATTGTAGGATTTTTAAAGAATTTAATTGTAAATTATGGTGGAAAATAAGTATTTGGTCAATAACAAAAGTTCAGCTCAATACTTTGTAACATAACCTTTGTTGGCAATGACAGAGGTCAAACGTTTCCTGTAAGTCTTCATCAGGTTTGCACACACTGTAGCTGGTATTTTGGCCCATTCCTCCATGCAGGTCTCCTCTAGAGCAGTGATGTTTTGGGACTGTCACTGGGTGGGGGTGGGGGGGGGGGGGGGTGTGGAGAGCAAAGGGTCTCCGGAGGAGCTTAGGAAGCAAGTGTGTGATGTTTTGATGCCACATGTCACTGGGGCCAACCACGGAATTCAAACTCCTTTTCACACATTCCTATGGGGTTGAGGGGTCTGGAGACTGGCTAGGCCACTCCAGGACCTTGAAAATGCGTTTTACGGAGGGCCACTCCGTTGCCCCAGCGGTGTGTTTGGGATCATTGTCATGCTGGAAGACCCAGCCACGTTCCATCTTCAGTGCTTTCAGTGATGGAAGGAGGTTTTGGCTTAAAATCTCACAATACATGGCCCCGTTCATTCTTCCCTTAACACGGATCAGTTGTCCTGTTCCCTTTGCAGAAAAACAGCCCCAAAGCATGATGTTTCCACCCCCATGCTGCCCAGTAGGTATGGTGTTCTTGGGATGAAACTCAGCATTCTTCTTCCTCCAAACATGACAAGTTGAGTTCTTACCAAAAAGTTCCATTTTGGTTTCATCTGACCAAATGATATTCTCCCAAACCTCTTCTGGATCATCCATATGCTCTCTGGCAAACTTCAGACGGGCCTGGACATGTACTGGCTTAAGCAGGGGGACACGCCTGGCACTGCAGGATCTCAGTCCCTCTCGGCCATAGTGTGTTACATGATGGTAGCCATGTTACTTTTGGTCCCAGCTCTCTGCAGGTCATTCATCAGGTCCCTCCATGTAGTTTCTGGGATTTTTGCTCCACCATTTCATGATCCATTTGGGACCCACGGGATGAGATCTTGCGTGAAGCCCCAGATCGAAGGAGATTATCAATGGTCTGTATGTCTTACAATTGCTCCCACAGTTGATTTATTCACACCAACCTGCTTGCCTATTGTAGATTCACTCTTCCCAGAATGGTGCAGGTCCTACAATTTTCTTCTGGTGTCCTTTGACCAATCTTTGGTCTTGGCCATGGCTTAAGTTTGGCCCAGTCTGGCTGTTTGAGGCTGTGGGACAGGTGTCTTTTATACAGGATAACGAGGTCAAACAGGTGCCACTTAATACAGGTAACAAGGGAGGACAGATGAGCTTCTTAAAAAAGAAGTTACAGGTCTGAGAGAGCCAGCAATTTTGCTTGAAAAGTTCACACTTTCCCACATGCTTTTAGGAGAGTTAAAATGTGTTTCTGCAAAATTTACCCAGGCTTGGATGTTTTCTTCGGTCTTGCCACCCTACCCCATAGCCCAGACATATGTAGAATATGGGATATTGTTGTCACATGTAGTACACAGCCAGTACATGCCAGAAATTCCTGCAACTCCTTTAATGCTGCTGCAGGCCTCCCCGTCCAGTTTTCTTCTTGTCTTTTCATCAGTTTTGGAGGGACGTCCTGTTTTTGGCAATGTTGTCCTATATTTTCTCCACTTGATGATGACTGTCTTCACTGTGTTCCATGGTATATCTAATGCATTGGAAATTCTTTTGTACCCTTCTCCAAGACTGATGCTTTTGACAATGAGATCCCTCTGATGCCTTGGGAGCTCTCTGCAGACCCATGCTTTGGAGTTTGTGGACTGATGTGACTAAGAAAATGTCAGGACAATCCTACTAGAAAAAGTGAACTTATTTGGGGTTAATCAGGGATACTTTAAAAAGTGTCAGGTGTCTACTGATTCCTATTTAACATGAGGTTGAATGTGACTGGTTCATCCTGAACACAGCCACACACCCAATTATAAGAGGGTGTGCACACTTATGCAACCACATTTATTTTAGTTTGTTTTTCAATTGAGATGTACAGGTTATAGATCACATTAAAGGTGGAAAACGTTCTGAAATTATTTACTTTGGCCTCATTTTTTACATCACTAAACCTGGCATTTTAACAAGGGTGTGTACACTTTTATATCCACTGTCTGTGGCCAGATGATTCAACAGAGATTCAACGAGTGAATGTGAACCAGTTTATATAGTTGTAGGTTAGAGAGAATATACAGATAGTGGGGAGTACTACTTACAATAGGACAGACACATACACTTACAAACACTATTTACAGCTTGTTACAAATAAGTAGCCTAAACACATACACACAAACTCGAGTAACAAACAAAAAAGATCTCTAATCACATCAACCAAGTTAGAATAGTCCCTAGCCTAAATGTGAGCTAATGGGCCGGTACCGGTAAGGTAGTCACACACGCAACACGAAGGAACTTTCACTTTCAGACTTATCTTCTGCTCGTTAAGAGGAGCGTTGATTGACTGTTTATGGCCACAACAACTTGAGTTAAAAGGCAGATTTTTATTTCCTATTATAATTAATTATAGCGATGCACCAAAATGAAAATTTGTTGGCGAAACCCAGAACCAAACAAAATGAAACATTTGGACATTTTTTTTATAACATTTTCGCAGTTTTTCATTCATTTTGCCACTTTTTCACCATTGATTAAATGAAATACCTTAATTATATTTCTGTCTTGCTTTTCAAGCAAGACATGTTTTCTTACTTTTCTTTTTATATATAGTTTGTATCTACAAACATATACACATAAAATTTAGTTGTGGGACTATGTGGAAGACTTAAAATAAAATGATTGAATTCCATTGCTCCTTTTGTTCTATGTCTCCGCTATTAAATATGTATGCAATTATGTAAATGTACTTTTTACAAATTTCACATATTAATACTTGTACTGTTGCTTGTTGTATCCAATTAATTTATAACCAGTTACCAGCTAAATGAGCTAAACCACAGGTCTCATACAGAAGGGCTTACATTTCCCCCACATTCCCCATGTAAGAACGTTTCATTAACCAGGCTTAGGGTTCCATTGTCGGTTAAAAAGCTTTACAGAGAGAGTGCCCCACATAGGAAGTAAGCAGAAAGGGAACCCACTAAGTACCGTATTTTTCGGACCATAAGGCGCACTTAAAATCCTTTAATTTTCTCAAAAATTGACAGTGTGCCTTAAAATGCGGTGCGTCTAATGTATGAATTAATTCTGGTTGTGCTTTCTGACCTAGAACCGATTGTAGATGGTACACGGCACTCACAAATCTGTCAAAATGTTTTAGCACGGCCTTGGTAAGTTAGGAAGCTCACGGCCACCGTAGTGAGCAGCATCACGGAGTAATACGGTATGTGCTTCAGCATTAGGGTACGTGCATTCATTCATTCATTTTCGAAGCGGATTTCAAACACAACGCTATCAGTCACGCAGTACAAACATGGACATAGAGCAGCTGCGAGAGAATTCAACATTAACGAATCAATGGTACGGAAGTGGAGGAAGCAAGAAGACGCCCTGCGCCAGGTAAAGACCAAACTGAGCTTCCGACGGAACTTAAGAGTTTTGTTTCATTTCATGCGCCTTATAACCCAGTGCGCTTTATGTATGAAAATATACCCGTTAGCAGCCGATCGTTGATATTGCGTCTTATAATCCGGTGCACTTTATGGTCCAAAAAATACGGTAATGAGGTAGATTTGATGAACACTCGGGAAAGCTCTAGCGCATTCAGGTCAAGATCTCATTTTGCTCAAGTGCTCCAAAATAAATATTCCATTCGCATTTCTTTAAAAAGAAGGCACAAATGCGAACAAAACACACACACTGTAGAGCCCTGCTTCCACACAGCCGGCATGTTTGCTGCATTTAAAAAGAACGCCTCGTTTCACACTGGTTGTGATTTGATCGCGTCAACAATAATGTCATTGTTTGGTACAAATTATTTTGTCTTTTCAGTTATTATCGAAATTATTCAGTTGCTGAATATTCAGTGTATCACTAATTTATTATACACCACACACCTGTGTAGAAAATTCTAAAGGGTTCACAAAGTTTCAAGCACCACTTTTATGCAGAAGGGCCAAATAGGAAGTCCATAATTATTCTGTTTTCACTGACAGTAGAAGATTTTCTGGAATAAGGTACTTTCAGATAGCGGGGTTTGACTGCACTACTTTCTGTGTCTCTCTAACATTACATTTAGAGGTTAAAGATTGGACTTCTTGTCATCTTTGGAAAAGCTAAAACAGTGCTTTCTTTAGCCCAACATGACTTGAACAGGCTTACCAAAATGGTGCACCTTCTCTGAGGGCACCTTGCGGATGTTCCTCTTGACAAAAAGATGAAAGTGGGAGATGATGATGAAGGGTGGAGCAAGGCAAGGTCGCGAATGGTACTCCACAATCACTTTGTAGCGCTGGAACTTCCAATATATGTCACTCCGGTCTTGCACCTTGTTGAAGGTGTAACTGAACAGAATGATGAAACCGAGGAGAAGAAAATTCACACGTCTAGCCATAAGCAGGTTGATATGTGAACTTGTGAAAAGGATTGAAGAATGACTGGTTGAATACCTGAACATGGCGATGAGCAGGTTAATGAGGACGATGTTGGTAACCAGAAGGTAGATGACCAGTAAGATGACCACTAGCCAGTTATGATGCGTTTCCCTACATGGCTCCATACTTTCATCAATTAGTGTTACGTTTTCGGTGCATGTTACATCCCACTTAATGCCAGCTAAACACACATACCCAAACACACACAAACACAAGACAAAGACGAGTTACACTGACGGTGAATTCAAGCACTAAATCGTTGTTTCATAATAACCCAAAGTGAAAACATACAGTCTATTTCCTCTACGGGAATCTGTCCAAATATATGCAGGTAGGGTCTGTAGAACAACCGGCGCAATATCCTATCAAAACTCGGGTCATAGGGGTAGATTAGGGCCTGATTAGCTACTCCGTAGGCCAACAGCCACACAGCCAGGAAAAACAGGAAGAAGAACACGTCCTTCATCTGCAAAGCAAGAGAAGAGATACGGAGATAAGCTACATAACTACACACGTGGACAAAATTGTTGGTACCCCTCAGTTACTGAAGGAAAAACCCACAATGGTAACAGAAATAACTTTAAGCTAACAAAAGTAATAATAAATACAAAGTCTATGAAAATTAACATATGAATGTCAGATATTGCTTTTCAACCATGCTTCAACAGAATTATTTAAAAAAATAAAATCATGAAACAGGCCTGAACAGAAATGATGGTACCCCTGAAAAATATGACCAAAGGGACATGTTAAATCAAGGTGTGTTCACTAATTAGCATCACAGGTGTCTACAGTCTTGTAATCAGTCAGTGGGCCTATATATAGGGCTGCAGGTAGTCACTGTGCTGTTTAGTGATAAGGTGTGTACCACACTCAACATGGACCAGAGGAAGCAAAGGAAAGAGTTGTCTCAGGACAATAGAAAGAAAATTACAGACAAGCATGTTAAAGGTAAAGGTTATAAGACCATCTCCAAGCAGCTTGATGTTCCTGTGACTACAGTTGCATATGTTATTCAGAAATTTAAGACCCATGGGACTGTAGCCAACCTCCCTGGACGTGGACGCAGGAGGAAAATTGATGACAAATCAAAGAGATGGATAATACCAATGGTAACAGAAGATCCAAGAAAAACTTCTAAAGAGATTAAAGGTGAACTTCAAGCTCAAGGAACATCAGTGTCAGATCGCACCATCCGTCGATGTTTGAGCCAAAGTGGACTTAATGGGAGAACGACCCAAGGAGGACACCATTGTTGAAAACAAAACTCACAAAGCCAGACCTGAACTTGCCAAACTACATGTTGACAACTGCAAAGCTTCTGGAATAATGTCCCTATGAGACAGATAAGACACAAATGGAACTTTTTGCAAGGCACTCAGCTCTATGTTCACAGATTGGAAAAATGAAGCAAAATATAAGAAAGACACCGCCCTACTGTGAAACATGAGGAAGGGCTCTTTATTTTCATGGGGCTGGCTTTGCTGCATCTGGCACATGTTGTCTGATGCAAGGGTACAATGAAGTCTCAAGACTACAAGGAATTCTAGAGAGAAATGTGCTCCCAGTGTCAGACAGCTTGGTCTCAAGTCGTCAGGTATGGGTCTTGCAACAGGATAATGACCCAAAACACACATCTAAAACACCCAAGAATGGCTAAGAGGAAAACACTGGACTATTCTGAAATGGCCTTCTATGAGCCCTGACCTAAATCCTATTGAGCATCTTTGGAAGGAGCTGAAACATGTCGTCTGGAAAAGGCACCCTTCAAACCACAGACAACTGGAGCAGTTTGCTCATGAGGAGTGGGCCAAAATACCTGCTGAGAGGTGCAGAAGTCTCACTGACAAATAACTGATGGGTACCAACAATTCTGTCCATGTGTGTAAGAGGCATTATAAAATAAAAGAAGTAAACACCACCTGCATAGGAGGCAAATGTCACATCTAACAAATTTAATTACTGTTTCTTCACACAACGTAACATTTTTTGATCCCTCGAGCTCAAAACAATTGAATAAGAACCTGCAACTGAGGACAGATAACACTGACAAAGCAGGAGGAGGCTATATTAAGATACTGTAAAATTTCCTGCTTGAATTTACTTGGCCTAAGATGTCATAAAGAAGTGGACATTATAGGGTTAATCAAGTCAAGTAAAAAGTCAGAAACACCAAGAAAAATCTGATAGAGCCGCCAGTACACTAGTCAGATACGCAGCACTGCCCAGGGCCTGTCTGTCAAGACACCTGAAGAAAATCTTGTGATCTCATCACAAAGGTCGACACTTAAAGTATGTAACAAAACACTCAGGTAAGCCAAAGGCTTTCTGTGGTCTGATTAAGCACAGATGAAACTCTTGTCTACAATCACAAAACAGTACGGAGGAAAAAAACGAGAAGCATTTCAAGAAGAGTGATTATAAGATTTCAGGAAGAGCGGAGTCTACCGAACATCAACAAATCCAGGAAGCCATTGTCCCACATTTTGTAAAGAATTACTTAATTATAAACTAATTGACAAAAGAAATACCGCACCCAGATAGAAATGTCGGATTGCTGCAGTTATGTCGTATGCAGATATGTAAATGATTACAGGTGTGGTCTGATTAGACACTGGGTCTTGCCACAAGAGGGCATAAAAGTGCTTCCACCACTGCTCTATAAAAGGGCTCTTAGCAGCTACTTTTTGGGTAGTTTACCTCTTGGTGAGAGATCGTTGGCTGCTAGACATGCCTCTATGACACATTTGCCCACAGTCCACACTTGTAGGCTGATGATGCTGGTGTCCAAGCTGGTCCCATAAATGCTCAATTGGTAAAAAATCTGGTGACAGGCAGCCCAAGGAACTGTTGCAATCTGGTGGAAACATTCCTCTGAAACCCTTGCTGTGTGTGGGCGAGCATTTTCCTGCTGAAAAATGCCAGTTGGAAGCCCTGCCATGAGAGCCAATAGATGTGGCCACAGGATGTCCTACACATATTGCTGAGTTGTTGGTGTCCCTTGTGTTACTACTAGGGGTGAACGACTGTCATACGCGATGGATCTCCAGATCATCACACCCACAGCTGAGGTACTTGTCACTTCACAACAAAGGCAGGATTGAAGCGTTCATCACTAGGGCTCCATACAAGACAATACAGTCTCAGTCCAGGTTTCTCATTCACATCACCACTGCATACGAAGGTGACGATGACTGGCTGGTTCATGGCAGAACACGTAATGGGTTGCGTGGCAACAAATTTCCTTTACAAGCTCTTGTAAATAGCTGATACAGCGACATCTAAATAGTTACATATCTGCCTGAGACAGAACTGCATGCCAGGTTTTGCAGCAATCCAACATTTCTATCTGGGGGCTTTATGTTTGTTGTCAATGAGTCTATGTAGTTTAAGGTCATGTTAAAAAATAGTTATTTACATAGCAGAATAGAGGTATAGTATACTAGGGGTATTTCGTTAGTTTTGCTCATTATAACGTTATTTTTAGATAGGAGTAATTCATTTGGTGTCTCTCAGAAAGGTAACAAGGGTGCTTGTTTTAGCTTGGTTGAAAATTCCTTCCATCATTGTTGGCATTTAGAGTTTGATGTTTGTTATGGAATGTAGGGCATTTTGGTAAGGATGTGTTGAATGGTAACAGGTGTCTTGCAAAGTTCACAGAAAGGAGGGGGGTCCCTCGTTAGATAAAAGTGGGTCATACCTATACTATATATGTCAATTTTTTAAGGGTTTCATTTAGTATTGTATGTATAGTATGTAGTGACATAGATTTTAGTGCTTGTATACAGGATTGAGAGCCAGAGCAGATAAGGATCTTTGATGGCTTTGGCATGTTCTATAGAACAATTGTTTTTTAATACTGCATAAGAATGTCCTTTATTTTCTGGTTGTAATCTAATAAATAAATATATATGGTTTATATGTAATCATCTATGATTATATATCAAGACTTTGGTACAGTACTGTATATAATATTTATATTTGCTTAGTATAGAGTCTGTGTTAACATCTTTTCATTTATAATTTAATGAGCAGTGCCAAAACTTTTGCCAAAGACTATGTATGGTTCAGCTGATAATGAGACGAGCTTCCCACAGAGCTATGCTGCCATCTGCTGATAAAAAGAAAACAAAACTCTTCCGAGCTTTTCATAGCTTACCATTTTGCCAACAATAATGATTTTGGGCCCAAGCTGCTTATGAATGGCGAAGATGTGGATTAGTTTGAGGGTGAAGACCATGTAGTCGAGACTCAAGGCAGCCCGACTCAACCAAAAAGTTTTCCGAAACATCCTGAGAGAGGAAAGACAGCAAAAACACAATACATGAACATATAACGCACAGTAGTTAGCATATTACAATAGCATATAATCTGGAAATGGCTTTTTATAGTGTTGATGTTCATGAGCTGTGGGACATGACTATCTATTACTAATCTAATCTACTAGTATTACTTACTGCATGTTATGGAGTGGGAGAACTGTCTGTCAAAAATGGGAGTTTTAACGTCCAATTGTGCTATATAGTTTCTCTTCTCTCCTCTCCTAACTTCTAAAAAGCTAATTATTCACATTATCAGGCTATTTCCCATCTGCATCAGGTCCACTGTAAGTAGAGTAAGTCTCGGCAGTACGTAAGAGCTGAGAGCCATTGCATTATAAGCATTACCTGCAGCACAATCCAGTGAGGAATAAGGTAATGGCGATCAGGTCACACATGTGCCACATATCTTGAGTATACTGGCGTATCCTCTGCCGAACAGGCATGTTACCCACACAGAATGTCTGAATGAGAGACAGAGCAAGAGAGAAAGAAACAGAGGGTCATTTCTTCCTCATCAAACCCACCAGTACCACATACGTAGATTAAAGACAGAAATATTCCAACAAATAATCAACAACTTCGTTAACATTGTCAGAACCTAAAGACTTAACAGTACCTGAAACACTAAGCAATGTCTCATATCTAAGGTCCAAAACGTGGTTACTTTATTACAGGTATGCACTGTTTTACATTCATCTGATCAACGTCCGTTCAATTTAATGGCCAAGGTCTTAAAAATTGTAACAGGAAATTATCTAATTCACATCTAAATGGCAGAAAACTACTACAAGTACTACACTGCGACACGGCCACCTCATTGGTTTGCGTCCTCGTTTCTTTACACTTTGCTTTTAAGCTTTTTATTTTCCTTTCACACTCCTGTGGTCGCATTCGGCCATTTCTTTAGAGATTTCCTCAAACGCAGAGTGTTTTTAAAATGCTAGTGCTGGAAGCATTTACTGTTCCATTGTTCGTTGAAGCATGTACTGTTCTTCAGTGAATTAAGTTAGAGACTGCACGCTCTGATACATCTGTCCTGTTGGCAGTACACACCTAATGATTTCAAGATGACGTTAAATGGTTTTCCCATAA
>JAJAGP010007720.1:0-11765 GCA_025084515.1 Ancistrus triradiatus
ACCTTTTTGTATCGCTCCAGACGTGACACTTGCATGCCCATTGTAGGAGCTTTTGATAGTTTAGAGGGGTTAGCATGGTGAGCACCATACTCATACTCAACATTTCTGTGACTTGTAACATAATAGCTCTCCTGTCCCTTTGGACCAGACAGGTTTCATTGCTCTTGCACATTTTGCACAACGAGAGAGAGCGAGAGAACATTTGTAGTTTTGAACAGAATAAGATGGCATAGACTGCCCTCTTGAGACATGAAATGATGGCCATAGTTTCTGAAATTTCTGTTCTTGAGAGGAGCACATTGACATACTTATTATCCCCCCATCCAATGTCTTTATCTCACTAAATGTCATAGAACTTAATTTACTTTAAACATTAACTTTATTCAGAACTTTTGATATCCTATGAATATGAAAGGTATTTTAACATGAGCTACAGTAGGTATAGAAAATTACCCGTCAAAACCCTTAACTTTTGATACATTACAACCTGAACATTAGGCTAAACAAAATATTTTTCTATCTGTATTTACATATTATAACCCTCATATCAAAGTGAAAAATAGCATTTAAAATTCTGAACAAAGATCTAGGCAATTAAAATTTAATAAGTAAAATACCAACTTTGCACAAATGATCAGCATCTTTAGAGTAACTGATAACACAAAGAACGATATTAAAACTGAAATAATGGATGTTTTGTTTCCTGTTATAACATATGTCAAAAGGGTGAGGCTCCCTGCTCAGGGAATAGTTAGTTGCTTGACATGCTTGTGTAAGTTTTTGTACGGGTGTGTAGTTTATTCTGTCACGGTGACTCTCTTGCACAGTAATACACTGCCGTGTCTTCAGCTTTCAGGCTCTTTATTTCCAGATACAGCATGTTTCTGTTGGTGTCTTTAGTGATGGAGAACTGGCCCTGCAGAGACTGGGCAAATATAGTGCCAGTACCACTATCAATGCGTCCGATCCACTCCAGTCCTCTCCCTGGTTTCTGACGGACCCAGTGCATGTAGTAGCTGCTCATGGAGAATCCAGACACAGTACAGGACAGAGTGACTGACACTCCAGGTTTCCCCACTACATTATCAGAGGAGGTCAGGGACTGTCCATTAGAATCTGAAAAAAATATGATAGAATATATAGTTATAAATATAGTAGAATACTCCAATAAGCACAAATTCATGGTGAATATTAAATAAAACGTACAAGAAATCAGAAGCAATAAAACACTGTACACTAAAATCATCCTTTCACTTCTTCCTCAGTATGGATTAAGGTGTAAGCGTGTTATCATGAGATGTTCTAGTAAAACAGCTTGAGAGTGTTTTATATACTCAACATTATTTAAATAGGGAGTGGCCATGTGCACACTGGAAGGAATAAATTCCTGCTCACGGGCTGGTCAGTGGAAAGACCGGTTGATTGGTGGAATTCTTTGACTGAATTCTACAAGTAACTATTTCAACGTGACAGGTCAAAGGGATCTAACATACGAATTCTTTTTTGTGAAAGTGCAGGATGTCCATAAAACAAGTCCCGTTTTAACATGTACTTTGTATGGCGCCAACCCCACCCGCGAGGCTCAGATTAAATCGATATTGTGATTCGGATAAAACCTGGACTCCTTGTGCTTCATATAAATCTGAAAACAGCAATACATTTCTTGGTGAGCAATACATTTATTAAAGTGTGACTTTCTTTATAGGCATAATGTAAGCTTTTTTTAATTTGATTTCGGGTCTGCTGAGAAATCAGATGACACATTTATGAATTTAGAACAAGAAAGTAAAAAAAAATAACATACAACATTTACAACAGGATTGAGCTAATCAGTCAATTTTGGGATGAGTGGAATGTTTTTGTACAGCACTGAAACCTCTTGTGTCACTGTGAATGCCTGGCGCAGTAATAAACTGCAGTGTCTTCTGTCTGCACGTTGTTCATGTGAAGATACCTGGTTCTTGCTGTTGTCTCTGGAGATGGTGAACCGACCTTTAACTGCACTGGAGTAGTAAATGTTAGCATTGTTATACATAGATGCAACCAATTCCAGGCCTTTTCCAGGCGTCTGTCTGTTCCAAGCCATCTAAGAGCCACTAAAGTCAGACCCAGACCAAGTACAGGTCAGCTTATAAGACTGACCAGGTTTGATGACCACAGATTCAGACTCGGTTAGTGTCTGACTGCACGAATCTGAAATGCAAAAACACGATTCGCATTAAAATTGAAATATAAATACATTTCTTATTTGATTGTATTCATACAGTAGAGTCAAACTAACATTGCATGAACATCGATATAATGATGAAGCTTAACCCTCTGCTCAGCCCCATTCTCAGAATTACACCTACAGCCGTCACTCCTAATGAATACAAACTGGTGAATTGTTGGACTGAATGAATCAACATAAATGGCTGAACTACACAATCTGCTTTGCATAGCCCGCCCAGCAGCAGCACAAATCGATTCCCCTCCAAATAACCAGTAAGAGGGAAATTCTGCAGTGCATTTTAAATATCCAAAGAGGAAGGCTCTTCCCCTCCAAATAACCAGTAAGAGGGAAATTCTGCAGTGCATTTTAAATATCCCAAAGTTCAAAACGTTTAAATGTGGATTTTATAAAACAGGACATGTTAACTAGGTTCTTCTAAGGAAACTGGATTGCACATAAGTGCTTGCACATGAGCTTCTCCCAAAAAACCATGATCTTCTCAATGTTTAGTCTCAGCAAGCAGGACCCATCTTACAAACATTATTTTTGGTATGATTTAACACGGTGCTGGTAGTAGTTATCTAAAGCGTACTATAAAATGCTTTCTAGAGCTCGTGTAGTGTTAAACACAGGTCGGTAGTTTGTGCCAAATCCAGTCCTATCATCAATGTTTAGGAGGGTCATATAACCAACTCAGTTTTTCGTACCTGCAACAAAATAGCTAATACATGAGAATGAAGTTTATATTTATTTTTAAAATGTATTTCTGTAGATATTTCCATAACCTCACTATAAAATAAAGTTATAGAATTATTTATTTACGTATTTATTTATTTATTTATTTATTTATTTATTTATTATTATTGTTATTATTATTAAAGAGAGAGTGAGGGAGTGAGAGAGAGAATTTGTAGTTTTGAACAGATAGTTTAGATGACACAGACTGTCCTCCTGAGGCATTAAATTATAGCCATAGATTCTGTACAAAGACAAATCTGAGGTCTAACAGATTATCTAAGAAATTTCAGTTCTTGAGAACAGCAATTTGATAAACTTCATTTTTCCCCATCCAATGCCTTTATCACACTGATTGTCATTGACCTTTATTTACTTGAAGGATTAACTTTTTTGATATCCTATGAATATGAAAGGTGTTTTAACATGAGCTACAGAAGCTATAGAAATGTAACTCTGTCAAAACCCTTACTTTTTGACACATTACAACCTGAATATTAGGATAAGCAAAATATTTATTTTTCTGTATGTTTGTATTATGACCCTCATATCAAATTCGAAAATAACAAGTGATCAGCATCTTTAGAGTAATTAATAACACAACAAACGTTATTAAAATTGAAATACTGGATGTTTTCTTTTCTGTTATAACAAATGTCCAATGGGTGAGGCTCTCTGCTCAGGGAATAGTTAGCTCTGTGACATGCTTATTGTGAGTTTTTGTACGGGTGTATAGTTTGTTGTGCCCATCAGCCTGACACTCGTCTGTGTCACAGGGAGACAAAAGGGGAAATCAACCCCTTAACAGCAGGGACCTGCCCCCTCAATTTTGTGCATTTTTTCCACATATTTCTCCTCTAAATATATCCATTGTATCAGTGAGACCTATCAGTCACTATGATAATAGTTGGCAGACCCTCTTGGTTTGTCCGCACATCCAAAGTTACTTTAAACTTTATATAAGAGCTGCAAAAATGCAATAAAAATACTTAAATATTATTTCTCCCATTTCTCTGAGTGAGACAGAGTCAACCATTTTAACCCAGGCGATAAAGTTTTCACCAACTCCAAGTTTCTTTGATCATGCTGCAGGAGCTTCACTGACTGATTTTTACTATTGTTTTATACCATAAATCATATTGTGCAGGTCAGCACTGACTGTGTGGCAAAAGATGTTTCACTTGAATTGTTGTTGCCCCTTGAAAATTTCAAGGCTGATTCTGCCCTGGCACCAGCCCTGTCCATAATGGCATGTAGGTATAGGTGATAAAGGTCAAAATAACATCCATATGAACTCCCAGACCCAGGGTTTCCCAACAGAACATTGCCCAGACCATTACACACCTTGCACCAACTTATCTTCTTCCCACAGTGCATCCTATTGTCATCACTTCTCAGGTAAATGGTGCACACATACCTAACAATCCTTTATAAAAAAGGAAACAGGACTCATCAGATCAGACGACCTTCTTGTATCACTCCAGTTCTGACACTTGCATGCCCATTGGAGGAGCTTTTGATAGTGGAGAGGGGTTATAGACATTTCTGTGGGTTGTAGCACAATAGCTCTCCTGTCCCTTTGGACCAGACAGGTTTCATTGCTCTTGGTTTGGTGGGTACTTATAAACCAGCCTTGTTGATTTGGAGATGGTCCATCCCAGCTGCCTGGCTATAATGATTTGTCACTTGTTAAAGTGGCACATGTCCTTATGCTGGAACATTTCTCCCCACATCCAACACTGCAACTATGAGAACAGACTGTTCAGTTAAGGTCTAATATTTCCCAGAACTGAGCACGTGCTGTTATAACAACATTATTATTGTTATTTATTGGATCTGGGTGTGGTTTTAATGCTTTGGCTGATCAGTGTACATGGGTGTCTGTGTGTCTGTGTGTCTGTCTGTGTGTGTGTGTGTGTGTGTGTGTGTGTGTGTGTTTGTTGAAGCATTCAGTGTATTTACATCATTGTGTGGTCTCCTCGCGCAGTAATACACAGCTGTGTCTTCAGTCTGCAGATTCTGTCCTTGTAGAGTGACTGTGCTTTTGGAGGCATCTTTTGAAATACTAAACTTGCTTTTCAGGGAATCTTTTTGGTACATGTCCCCACCCCCCCAAATGTGGTTTATCCACTCCAGAGTTTTTCCTGCAGGTTTCCGAATCCAAGCTGTCGCGTAGCTGTCATCAGTGACTGAATATCCAGATACTTCATAGATGAGCGTCAGAGGATCTCCAGGTTTTATAATCATGGATGTCGGCTGAACCAGGTTAATATCACATTTCACAGCTGTGGAAAAGAAAGATCAATTATTTATGCCTTCATTTAAACACTAAGTCATGTCTCAGTTACTGATGAAGACTCACAGAGTGCTGCTGAGATCAGCAGGAGCAGATTTGTGTTGAACATGATCATCTGCTGCAGATTCTGTACTGACTTCAAATGGACTGAAAGGGAGAATTGTTAAATACACAGAGGAAGTTGCAATTTGCATGCAGTTAAAACAGTCATCATATAGGGCTATCACAATTTCTGAACTTTAGCAAACGTTCATCTCCTCCTTTCATGCTGTTGTTTTTATTTTCTTTGCATATGTTTCTATAAAAACACTTTTTAAAGTAAATGTCCTCATACTTTTCTGATTAAAAACTTGGCTATTTCCAGTCATACAGTTCATAGTTATCTCTGTGTTTTTCTAAGCAAGCAATATTAGGGCACGAATAGTGCAGGTGAATATTTTAACTGTCGTATGCCAATAAAAAGCTGTACATTTAATTCATAAATACTGGCAACACTTGGAAAATCGGAGGAAGAAATGAATTGCTGAAATGTTTCCTTTGAAAAAAAACCCCCAAACAAACCCGTCAATAGAATTAGCCCAATAAAATCAGACTAATTCTGAATCACATTTGTAATGTGGTTTCAAATATTTTATATAAAAATACTGTTTTTTTTTCATTATCTGAAACTGTCTCTAAATAATGCAGCTCCTTCTACAAAACTGTTTTGCACCCTGATATGAAATGATTTTGTAGTGAATATATTTATCATGAAAATACTGAAACATAGGACAAATCCATAGCAAAATTTCACCTATATGAATGTGTGTCAAATAATTCCTTCCTATCCACAAACCAACTGAATTACACAGGAAACATTTTGTATGACACTTAGTGTCCTCCAAAACCCTAGTCAAGCAAACGATAAAAACTCACAAAATAACACAAGTACTCACATTTAGACGATATGCCGTAGGGTTTTAACAGATTGTTAAACAAACACCTGCTAACAACCACCTCGTCTTTGCAATATATATCTCAAAAACTAAAGTTATCCTGCAAAAGCCGTGTGAACAGAAGTGCTGTAATTCAAATATTGGCAGTTTGTCTGATTTTGAATCGGTGACACCAAGGACGATATTTAAACTCAAACACTGGATGGAGTTGTCTGATAGCAGTTGTCCTATGGATGAGGCTCTCTGCAGGGAATATGTCCAGCTCAATGACATGCTTGTTGTGAAGTTTCTATGGGGACATGCCAATGCATCAGTAATACCTAATGGTGACTAGATTTATTGCAATGTTTATTGTATTAATGTACGCATAATTTGTCACATTGATGATTATGATATTGCAATGCTGGACCTGTTTGTTACAGGACCACTCATACACTTATCCTTCTACCTTCTTCAGTCCACTGCAAGTTTCATTAATCTGGTATAAGGGATCTCTTAGCAGTTGGCCACTTTATTCTTGCACTTCTCTGGTTTGGGCTTGACACCCTGTAATGGTCCAAACTCTACTGAACTAGCAGAGGACATACAGGTTAATTGCAGCCCATAACTGAAGACCTGACGTAAAGACGGAGAGAGAGCGAGAGAATATGTGTAGTTTTGAACAGATTAAGATGGCATAGACTGCCTGTTGAGACATGAAATGATGGCCATAGTTTCAGAAATTTCTGTTCTTGAAAGGAGCAAATTGACATAATTTCCCCACATCCAATGTCTTTGTCTCACCAAATGTCATAGAACTTTATTTACTTTAAACATTAACTTTATTCAGAACTTTTGATATCCTATGAATATGAAAGGTTTTTTTTAACATGAGCTACAGTAGCTATATAAAATTACCCTTCAAAACCCCTTACCTTTGGACACGTTACAACCTGAATATTAGGATAAACTACATCTTTTTCCTTTCTGTATTTACATATTATAATCCTCATATCAAAGTGAAAAATAGCATTTAAAATCCTGAACAAAAAAATTCTAAACAATTAAAATTTAATAAGTAAAATACCCACTTTGCCCAAATGATCAGCATCTTTAGAGTAATTGATAACACAAAGAACGATATTAAAACTGAAATAATGGATGTTTTGTTTCCTGTTATAACAAATGTCAAAAGGGTGAGGCTCTCTGCTCAGGGAATAGTTAGATGCTTGTTATGAGTTTTTGTACGGGTCTGTAGTTTATTGTGTCACTGTGAATCTCTTGCACAGTAATACACCGCCGTGTCTTCAGCTTTCAGGCTCTTTATTTCCAGATACAGCATGTTTCTGTTGGTGTCTTTAGTGATGGAGAACTGGCCCTGCAGAGACTGGGCAAATGCAGTGCCAGTGCCAGTATCAATGCGTCCGATCCACTCAAGTCCTCTCCCTGGTTTCTGACGGATCCAGTGCATCCAGTGGCTGCTCATGGAGAATCCAGACACAGTACAGGACAGAGTGACTGACACTCCAGGTTTCCCCACCACATTATCAGAGGAGGTCAGAGACTGTCCATTAGAATCTGAAAAAAGAGGATAGATTAAAATTATAATTATAGTAGAATACTCCGATAGGCATAAATTCATGGTGAATATTGTTTAAAACGTACAAGAAATCAGAAGCAGTAAAACACTGTACACTAAAATCATCCTTTCACTTCTTCCTCAGTATGGATTAAGGTGTAAGTGTGTTATCATGAGGTGTTCTAGTAAAACAGCTAGAGAATGTTTTATATACTCAACATTATTTAAATAGGGAGTGGCCATGTGCACTCGTGCATATTCTATACATGTTGCCTTCTGGTAGGCGCTACAGGTCCATACCGGCCAAAACAAATAGACTCCGGGACAGCTTCTTTCCCAAAGCCATCAAAATGCTAAACAGAAACCTGCACTACTGACATATCACACAATACCGAAAACATTTTGCACAGTTTTTGCGTATTTTTTGCACTAGTAGTCTTAGTTTTTCTTAGGTTTTTTTCTATTATGCTGTGTGCACCTTAAGGAGAAGCTTCCAATCTCATTGTATTATGTATACTGTGTATGCGGCGTATAATGACAATAAAGGCTTTCTATTCTATTCTATTCTATTCTATTCTAAATACCCGCTCAATGGCTGGTCAGTGGAAAGACCGGTTGATTGGTGGAATTCTTTGGTTGACTGAATTCTACGAGTAACTATTTCAACATGACAGGTCAAAGGGATCTAACATACGAATTCTTTTTTGTGAAAGGGCAGGATGTCCATAAAACAAGTCTCGTTTTTTTTTTTTTTGCCAAGTATTTTTTATTGGAAAAGTACAATGTAATATGTACAATCACAAAATTACCATTTACATGTTCCAATTTTTGTGTTTATAACAGAACAAACAAACAAACAAACAAAAAAACAACCCCACCCCCACACCCCGTCCAGCTCAGCACGACCAACAGGCATATTAATGGCTGTTTAGGCAACACAGAAGGCACAAAAAAAAAAAAACAAAGGAGAGAGGGAAAAAAAAAAAAAAAAAGACAAGCACACAGTCAATTAGGTAAAACCTTTAAATTTAGTGAAATGGGGTGATAAAAGGCTGCCACTTGTAGAAAAATTTTGGTGCTGTACCCTCCCTTAACGTGTATTTAATTTCTCAATGCCTCTTAAAAAAGAACATGACTCTTTAATTGCCATCGGGACAGTAGAAGGATTCCATTTGGTGGACTTCCATTGCAATATTCTTATAAGGAACGTCTCTACTAGTTAGGGACCATGTGAAGGCTATAATGTCCCTTTTGTGTAGAGCTAATTGTGAGTGAAGTGTCAGAAACACCAAATATGGCAATCAGGGAGGGCAAGGTTGAAGATTAACCCCAAGAACATGGACATAGTTCAAAAAGTAACCCAGCCCAGAAGCCTTTCAGCCAGGACAAAGGAAAAACCACATATGGCTAAGATGACAAGGGGAGCCATGGCACTTATCACATTTGTCTTCCACTTCCGGATATAATACAGACAATTTAGACTTGGAAAAATGCACCCTGTGTAAAACCTTAAACTGAATAAGTCCAAGACGAGCACAAGAAGTGGTAGACCTTATCCTATCTATGGCCTGTTCCCAGGAATCCCCATGCATTTGAACTTCCAATTCCCTTTCCCATGTACACTTGAGTTTAGCATCTGATTGGTTGCCAAATGCTAAGATGGTGTTATACAACTTTGAAATAAGCCCTCTGTTGTGGGGAGCAAATGAAAGCAAAGTTTCCCATCGCTGTTCTGGAGGTAAAGAGGGAAAATTAGAAAAACACTTCGCCACAAAATTGCGAGCTTGGAAATAGCGAAATAGATGAGAACCAGGGAGGCCATAGCGGGATGACAAATTGGAAAAATTATCAAATATACCATCTACATATAAATGTTTGAATTGTGTAATCCCCTTGTCAAACCACACTTAAATATGTTGAATCTGAAAGTGATGGAGGACAAGTCTCGTTTTAATATGTACGTGCATTGTATGGCGCCAACCCCACCCACGGGGTTCAGATTGAATCTGTATTGTGATTGGGATAAAACCTGGACTCCTTGTGCTTCATATAAATCTGAAAACAGCAATACATTTGTTGGTGAGCAATACATTTTATTAAACTGTGACTTTATTTTTAATATGATTTAGGGTCTCCTGAGAAATCAGGTGACACAAAATACAACATTTCCAACAGGATTGAGCTAATCAGTCATTTTCGGGCTGAGTGTAAAGTTTTTGTAGAGTATGGATACAACGATGAAGCCTAACCCTCTGCTTAGCCCCATTCTCAGAATTACACCTACAGCCGTCACTCCTAATGAATACAAACTGGTGAATTGTTGGACTGAATGAATCAACATAAATGGCTGAACTACACAATCTGCTTTGCATAGCCCGCCCAGCAGCAGCACAAATCGATTCCCCTTCAAATAACCAGTAAGAGGGAAAACTGTAAAATCTGCAGTGTTTCATTATGTAAAGTTGTAAACTCCAATCGTTAATTTTATAAACACAACATGTTAACTAAAGTCTCTCTAAAGAACTGGATTTCACAGAAAGACACGAGTTTGTTAATGGTTTAATCTCAGTTTATATTATATATTTTATATTAAAATTGAATAAATTTAATTGTCATAAATATTTAGGAGTTTCAGATGAACAACACACTTTTCGTATCTGCAACAAAACAGCTAATACATGAGAATGAAGTTTATATTTTATTTTTAAAATTGTAAAATGTTTCTGTAGATATTTCCATAACATCGATATAAAGTTATGGAATTATTATTATTATTATTATTATTGAGAGACAGAGACGGAGAGAGAGACGGAGAGAGAGACGGAGAGAGAGACGGAGAGAGAGACGGAGAGAGAGACAGAGAGAGAGACAGAGAGAGAGAGAGAGATTTGTAGTTTGGAACAGATGGTTTAAATTATAGCCATAGATTCTCTACAAAGACCATCCTGCGGTCTGACAGGTTGTCAAATAAATTTCAGTTTTTGAAAGCAGCAATTTGACAAACTGAATTTTTGCCCAGCCAATGCCTTTATTTCACCGATTGTGATTGAACTTTATTTACTTGAAGCTTTACCTTTTTTCAATATCTTTGATATCCTATGAATATGAAAGGTGTTTTAACATGAGCTACAGAAGCTATAGAAAATTAACTCTGTCAAAACCCTTACTTTTTGACACATTACAACCTGAATATTAGGATAAACAAAAAATGTTTCTATCTGTATGTTCCTATTATGACCCCCTTATCAAATTCGAAAATGACATTAAAAAATCTGAACAATTACTAAAATTTAATCAGTAAAACACCCACTTTGCGCAGCAGATCATCATCTTTAGAGTAATTAATAACATAACTGACGATATTAAAACTGAAATATTGAATGTTTTGTTTTCTGTTATAAAAAATGTCAAACGGGTGAGGCTCTCTGCTAAGGGAATAGTTAGCTCTGTGACATGCTTATGTGAGTTTTTGTACGAGTGTGTAGTTCGTTGTGTCACGGTGACTCTCTTGCACAGTAATACACCGCCGTGTCTTCAGCTTTCAGGCTCTTTATGTCCAGGTACAGCATGTTTTTATTGGTGTCTTTAGTGATGGAGAACTGGCCCTGCAGAGACTGGGCAAAGCTAGTGCCAGTGCCAGTATTGATGTACCCGATCCACTCCAGTCCTCTCCCTGGTTTCTGACGGATCCAGTGCATCAAGTGGCTACTCATGGAGAATCCAGACACAGTACAGGACAGAGTGACTGACACTCCAGGTTTCCCCACTACATTATCAGAGGAGGTCAGGGACTGTCCATTAGAATCTGAAAAAAATAGGATAGAACAAGTTATAAATATAGTAGAATACTCCGATAGGCATAAATTCATGGTGAATATTGTTTAAAACGTACAAGAAATCAGAAGTAATAAAACACTGTACACTAAAATCATCCTTTCACTTCTTCCTCAGTATGGATTAAGGTGTAAGTGTGTTATCATGAGATGTTCTAGTAAAACAGCTAGAGAATGTTTTATATACTCAACATTA
>JAJAGP010007721.1:0-11751 GCA_025084515.1 Ancistrus triradiatus
CACTGACACTTTGACAATTATTGAAAGGAAAACTAAAATCCAAGTTCAGCCATGCCTTTAGAGCTGCTCTTTCAAACCTTTAGGGGTGTATGTCTAAAGTGCCACCTTCCCTGTGTTCTGTTTCAGCATACACAGTGTGACAAAGCAATATTCTGATCCCCAGGGTTTCATCCCTCAGTCCTTTATCTCACTGTGCCACCAGAGTTTCATTAGAAATTGTAAAAGCCTTCAGGACATTCTTTGTGACCAGATGAAAATGCTCTCTCCTACTGTGACAGTCTGTTTGATGCACTGAAGGTGACAGTAAGGTGGCTCTTAAGAACCCGACTGTTATTTATGCTAGAGAAATAGCAGAGATGAATACTTGCTGCCCTTGTGTTGACTTTTTTGAAAAGTCTTGACGTTCCGCAACCCCAAATCAGAAAAAGTTGGGACAGAATAGAAAATGGAAAAAAACACAATGTATCTTGCATTTACTTTGGCTTGTATTTCATTGCAGACAATATGAACCCAATATATTTCATGTTTTCCCTTTTCAACTTCATTTAATTTGTCAATAAACATCAATTCCTGCTTGCAACATGTTTCAAAAAAGTTGGGACAAGGCTAGTAATCAGGTAAAAAAAAAAAAAGATGGGATTTTAAGCAGGTGATGTCATCAGGTTATTGTAATCATGATTTGGTACAAAAGCAGAATCCAGGAAAGGCTGATTAGCAAAGGTTGGCAGAGGATCTCCAGTTTGTCAGAAAATGCATGAAAGAAATATTTGAAGGGATTTACATATATCTTCCAGTACAATGCATAATATCATTAAATGATTCAAGGAATCTGGAGGAATTTCAGTCCGTAAAGGGCAGGGGCGCAAGCCTAAACTGGAGACTCGTGATTTCTGATCCTTCTTAGAGGGCACTGCATCAAGAACCGTCATTTATCAATAGCTGATATAACCATATGGGCAAAGGATTACTTTGGCAAACCTTTATCAAGCATTGAGTTTCAGAATATTTCAGAACAGAGTTTCAGTTACATTTATAAATGCTGCATACAACTTTACTGTGCAAAACAGAAGCCATATTTTAACCATGTCCAGAAGCAGCGTCAACTTCTCTTGGCTCGGAGGCGTCTGGGATGGACCATCACCCAGTGGAAACGTGTGTTGTGATCACGTCAGTATTCCAGATCTTTTTTGGAAGAAATGGACGCCATGTGCGCCAGACCAAAGAAGAAATAGACCATCTAGACTGTTGTCAGCAACATTTCCAAAAGCCAGGGTGTCATGGTATGAGACTGTGTCAGAGCCCTTGGCAAAGTATATTTGCACTTCTGCGATGGCAGCATTAATGCGGAAAACTACACTGAGATTTTAGCAACATATACTGACTTCAGGGTGATATTTTTCCAAGGACGTCCATCCATCTTTCAACTAGATGATGCAAAGCCACATGCTGCACACATTACAAAGGCGTAGCTGTGGAAGAAAAGGTACAGGTACTGGACTGGTTTGCCTGCAGTTCTGACCTGTTCTCTGTGTGGAAAATTTTGAAACGAAAAATGTGACCACGTCGACCCCATACTGTTGCACAGTTTAAGACGTGTTTCCTGGGAGAATGAGACAAAACACTTGAAATGCTTGGTATCCTCAGTGCCAAAACATCTTTTAAGTGTTATGAGAAGAAATAGCAACAGTACAAAGTGGTAAATGCTTTACCAGCCCAGCTTTTCTTGGAATGTGTTGCAGTCCTGAAATGGATGAGTTATTACCAATTGAAATGAAGTTGACCAGACAAAACATGAAATATCTTATGTTCACGCTGTCTTCAGTGAAATAAAACTCTAAATAAATGTAAAACGCACAGTTTTTTCATACTGCTCCAACTTGATCTGTTTTGGGGTTGTAGTTTCTCAAGTGTTTATTTATAGAACACATTAGTTTACAGGCAATCTATTAATTAAGGCATCACCAAAGGTGTCTGGTGTGTAGAGGAGTCTAGCATGTTCCTCCATGTCGCCTCTTTCCTGTTATGGACAACGTCTGCCTGGTGGTGAATAAAAGCGGCCATCAGCTCTCCTGTGTGTATGGATCATGTATGCTGAGCTGAACATTGTGAGACTGATAAAACCGGCAGGTCCAAATTGGTGAGCAAATAAAGAAAGAAATGGTGGGGATGTTCTAAAGGGAAGTTCATAAGGCTAGCTGGCACACAAGTAATGGTAATGCCGATTTTTAATTGTGTATCGCACTACCTCCTACAGTACTGATATTAGTACAAGATACATTTCCACGTGTGATGTAAAGGAGATTCCAGCATGTGACCTCAGCATGCCTCCTTTCCTCAGACATGGAGGTCGCGTGCCTGTATCTCTCATAAAAACACGAAGCCTCTTGCCGCTCTCAGCAGGCCTGGTATTTGTGCAGCCTTTGATGTGCCAGTGAGGTGTACGAATGGCAGAATAGCGTGTGGAGTTCACCGAGCTGGGTCAGGTCCAGCCCTGCAGGACTCCTCTTCCTCTCCTTCAATCGTAAATGGCTTGTTCAGTCATTACTCAGACCTGCTGTGTCAAATCCATGATCACAAGCCTATCTTAAGCACTCAGTGCATGTCTCTGATGGCTCTCATGGTGCTGCTTAGACACTCTGATGAAGTGTTAGATGGGGATCTTCAGGCTGATCAGCATCAGTATTTTAAAAGGTCAGAAGAGAGACACCTCATGCTGTGATTCCTGAGGAGCCAAATGGAAAATGTAGTGATGCTTGATGCTAGTTAAATGTTAACATGCAAGTTATTGACACATGGAAGTGCAAACAAGGCGGTTACTCCATAGCGCTGTTGCACTATCCAGCAGCTCTATTCAGGTTATTCAGGGCTTACACACACTAGGCGAGCCGTACTGTGCCCGAGTACGTTTGACCCCCAAAGTACGGTTTGTTTGACTAGTGTGATCGACTCCCAAAAGCTACAAAAAGTACAAACATGAAGTTAGTTGTGCAAGCATGCCTTTCCCCACTACCAAACCTCCCATCGTGACGTAAGCGTGCTTGGGCACAGAACATTTAAACGCGAAGTGAGCGCAAACCAGCAGGGGAGTAAGGAAAGGGGGGACTTTTGTGCTCTTGCATGGTACAAGGCGACCGGTCATAGTGCCATATTGCCAGATGACGAACCATAAACATAAGGCTAATCTCTGATTTACATTGTGTATCAGCTTTTGGACGTTGTTGCATCACTATTAACACGTTTAAGAAAGAAATGACTATGTTATACGAACATATCGCGAAAATTGAAACCTATCAGGTTCTGCCCTTACCCTAACTATAGCCTATCACCTAATAATGATTTGATCTGAAGTTTTCTTCCGCAGATTTACACTGTTGTTACGATGTCATTAAAGCTAACTAGTATTTGAAGTCACCAGACACTCAGAGTCTCATAATTTGACACATTTGTGACTTGCACATCTTTCACTTAATGTTACCAATGTGAGCTGTGTTGCAATAAAAAACATCAGACAATCACACCTTTTTAAATCACCTATGTTTAGTGTAAGGGCAGTTGCTTGTACTGAACTGGTGATTTTGCAGCAAAGGAGGGAGTTTACACCTTTAATATTTTAGTTTGTGTGTTTGAATTTCATAGGCCTCCAAATCTTCCTCCCAAACCTCATCAGAGGCCCAGACCTCACTCAGTGTTTAACATAAAACTGTTTAATGGCAATTTGGAGGCCTTTATAGAGGTACTAAATGTCACCGGTATGGGAATGCACATGCAGCCTGTAACCTGCTTTAGCCCGAGCTTCTTCCTGAGATCAGTTTGCCAAAGACAGAGTCTTCAAACAGAAGAAACATGGGGTTGTGTTTGTCTGTCTTTGTCTGTGTGTGTGTGTCTCTGTCCGTTCCTGTGTATCTTTGTCCTGTCCCTGTTTGTGTGTGCGCGTGTCTTTGTTCTGTGTGTGTGTTTGTTTGTATGTGCCATGTGTCTTTGTCCTGGTGTATTTGTGTGTGTCTGTCCTTGTCCCATCCCTGTGTGTCAGGTCCTGCCTTTGTTCCTGTGTTAGTGTTTGTCCATGTGTATGTGTCCCTGTCCCTCCCTGTCTCTGTGTGTCCTTGTGTCCATGACTGTCTATATCCGTGCCCATGTCTGTGCCCATGTCCGTACAAGACTGTGTGTGTGTGTGTGTGTGTGTGTGTGTGTGTGTGTGTGTGTGTGGTCTGCCCCTGTGTTCTTTTGTTGTAAAGCTGACTCTGCTGAATTTTTGCCAGACTGATAATAGCTTTATAGGCTGTTGGTGGCTTGTAGTGCAAGGTACATATATAATGGGGATTTATTTTGTCTCTCTCTCTCCTCTGTGTCCTTGCTGTCCTCTTTGCTGGTAGACGGCGGAATTCTCACACCCGGCATCAGGTAGAGCTTTCTTCATGCTGTGATCGGCTCATGCTGCCTGCTTGTCTAACCACACAGTGTTGTCAGTTTTTACCATCTAACATGCTTACTTTATGCAATGATCAGCCAACACATTAACACCACCTACCAAATATTGTGCCGCCAAGGCTCTTGAGTCGTCAAGCCATGGACTCCACAACATCTCTGACGGTGTCCTGTGGTATCTGGCACTAAGATGTTAGCAGCAAGTCCTTTAAGTCCTCTAGGTTGTCCTGTAAGGGGCTTCCAAGTCCTAGACTTGTATGTCCAGTACATCCCACAGATACTTGATTGGACTGAGATCTGGGAAATATGGCAGCCAAGTCAACACCTTGAACACTTTTTTGCTATTAAGGGGTGTACTTGGTCTGCAACAGTGTTTCAGTAGGGGGTACGCATCAAAGTATTGTCCACATAAATGTCAGGACCCAAAGTTTCCCAGCAGAACATTTCCCAAAGCATCACATTGTAAGTGTCATTTCCTTCCCTTGTCAGTGGTTCTAATGTTATGGCTGATTGGTGTGGATGGTATGTGTGATGCATGTCTTTGTTTTTAATGAGAAGAGAAGCCTGAGGTGTTACAAACCCAAACATATAACCTATGTACATTTATTTCCCCTTAATATAAGATGCAGCCTGAGGACAAGTACATGCATATGAAGACAGTTGGATAATTGCATAAATAAGGACCACAGTTATTTTTGTAGACCTATGTCAATTATTCAGTAAACAGACTACATTTGTTGCACCTTCATTATTTTAAATAAATATAAACCAACATTTTCATCACATTCTGTATTGAACTAAAAAAAAGTAGCATGAAATCTATTAGAATTTCATTACTAAATGCAGCAAACTCATTAAAACAACATTGGCCCTTTAGCAAGCTCCAATTTAAAAAATAGAAACTGCTTTTTACATTTTAAATGAACACAAACCAGTTTTTCAGATTATATAAGCTTTTATGACTTATAAATAAAAATGGAGTGTTGTTGAAAATAGTCTGTCTAAAAATGCTTAATGCACCAGTCACATTTCAACAATTTGTAGCACTGGCCCATTAGCTAACTAGACAGATGTTGGCACTCATTGTGAACTAAAAGTGGAAGCACTAGATCACAGCGAGCAGAACTACACACACACACACACAGACACACACACAGACCCCTGACAGAGTATGTCATGAAGCTTGATTGCAGGTCTGAAAGTTTTCTGCTTGAACTCAAACTTATTGAGCTAAGCTCATCATTATGACCAATTATATGAAATCCATTGAAGAAACCAAAAATCAGGATCACAGTTTTAACACTAATTAACATAATAATCCTAAATATAGCATTACATTGCAAAACAGTTTTATTTCAATCCAGAGTCTCAATGTACTTTACATATAGAGATTAAAGTCTGATCAAAGCCTATGATTAAAGGTATGTTAATGAAAACAGTCCTCTTTCAGGGAATTATCTAAACATTCATGAGAATAAAGATCCCAAAACCCAGGACTTATAAATAGGCCACCATTACATTAGATATACCATTGTGTTAGCAATGGTTTAATGATCATATATGAAGATTTCTCAAGGAATACAAGAAATGTATGTGTATTTCTCAATAATAGAAAAGAAAAACAGCTTCTGTAGGCTGTGGTGGCAAGTATTTAGTGTGACCAGCCCTTATACTTGAGCAATAGCAGGATCTGGCAGTTTCTTCAGGATGCCAAGTTGATCCTTCTGAAGAAGATTGATCAGGAATTGTCTTTTTGGAAGGGTAGCATCCTAGGAACCACTTTTTTTGTAAGGGAAGAAGGTGAAAAGACTGTGCTAAAACAACAAATCTATTGGTGGCCTAAGACTTTTGCACAGTTCTGTATACCCCTTATTTACAGGAACTTTTATTTGCATCCTATTAAAATACAACCCAAGAAGTGCTACTGTATCAGTCCCAGCTTTCCTATTTAAGTCTCTCTAGGAGTTATATAACCTAACTAAAAGTAGCTTGTAGCTTTATTATTTATAAATTATGCCATAAGTTTGACACATCCAGGACTAAATTTTATCTGGACCATGCTGAGAGTTAATATTTCATTTGGCCCCAGCAGGCACATTCCTTTATGTAACATGTAAGAAATATATACAAGTCTGGAATTATTAACTTCAACCTCAGCTGAAAGTCATGCTTCTGGATGAAGAACAAAGTTTTCATTATTCTCTAATGTAACTTTTGCGTTGCATTGAGTAGTTTAGGCTGAGCTGTTACTATGCTCAATGAGGTGTAGAATTAGATTTCTGTTCATTACATCAGTAAAGTTAGCACACTAAATAAAGTGATCCCACTGGTTTGTGATGTCTCAGCTTCTCTCAGATACTAACACTTAAACACAGCATGCATTGAGTTTCAAGGCAGTGTAATGTTTGCTTGATTATGAAACGACGCATCGTACAGATTGCATACATTTCATTGGTGCGCTTCTGTTTTAAAGGACTCGGGACAGGTCATTCCACGAGTGGTAGAGAGCTGCATTCGATTCATCAACCTTTATGGTAAGGTGCATTCTAGTTTTAGCTTTGTTTGGCTTTTGCATTCTTGCACATAATTACATGGTGCAAACTGAGGGTTGTTGTCATTACAGAATCAGAATAGCTCTGAGTGGAAGTTTACTGTAGCGCTCGTCTTCCTCTTTCTCTTTTCTTTATTGCCGTGGCCTGTCACATTTTCTCCAGACTGGCTCCATGCAGAGGGCTTGGGTTAGCCACTGTCTGCTCGGACTGTTTTAGTGTGTCTGGGTTTTGCACACCTCTGCTGGATATGTCGCCAGTCAAGACAGTCAAGAATGGAGGGTGTGATTGATGGGGGGGAAATGCTGGACAAATTTTAGAGACGTCAGTTGACCTGGCACATGTCTTTGGAATATGATGGGAAGGACATGCAGTTGCCACACATTGGTGGCTGGGCCAAGATTCAAACCGGAATCTCACGCTTATGTGATCTAGTGTTGTCCCAATACCAGACGTCTCAGTTGTATTTAAAAATTGGACAGTTGTATTTGCGACTATCTCAACCAAGACCGAGATATATACGTATATCTCACTAGCATGTAGGAAACAGGATTGTAAATTATTTGGGACAGTTCATTATAAGGGTTTGCTCTAAATGTGCAATAGCAGGTTCCGTTTGGTGTAACCGAGCTTTGTGCCTGGTGCACAAGACAATCGCTAGCACGTGATGTTTCAAATAAAAGTGCCTAATGAAATGAATACACTCTATAAAAAGCATTGTTCTGGCAATCACTATTGTGCTTCAGTGAGGTATTACGAAGTGATAAATGCATCTGTTGAAGTTCATAATGTCCGCTCGTATAGCTATGCTCTGCATCTTGAAGAAAAATCTTTATTCTCAAATACAAGAAAGCAAAATGTGATTCATTGGTATTAACACGAGTTAGCACAAATAGATACCGTATTTTTCGGTCCATAAGGCACACTTAAAATCCTTTAAGTTTCTCAAAAATCGACAGTGCGCCTTTAAATGCGGTGCGTCTAATGTATGAATTAATTCTGGTTGTGCCTTCTGACCTAGAACCGATTGTAGATGGTACACGGCGCTCATAAATCTGTCAAAATGTTTTAGCACGGTCTTGGTAAGTTACGAAGCTTACGGCAAATGTAGTGCGCAGCATCACTGAGTAATACGGTATGTGCTTCAGCATTAGGGTACTCAAGGGTAGCATTATGATTTCAAACACAACGCTATCAGTCACGCAGTACAACATGGACATAGAGCAGCTGCGAGAGAATTCAACATTAACAAATCAATGGTACGGAAGTGGAGGAAGCAAGAAGAAGCCCTGCGCCAGGTAAAGACCAAACTGAGCTTCCGAGGGAACTTAAGAGTTTTGTTTCATTTCATGCGTCTTATAACCCGGTGCGCTTTATGTATGAAAATAGACCCGTTAGCAGCCGATCGTTGATAACGCGTCTTATAATCCGGTGCGCTTTATGGTCCGAAAAATACGGTATTTAATTATTTTGCCAGACTTGTGAGCAAACTGTTTTATTCCCGTATTTTTCGGACCATAAGGCGCACTTAAAATCCTTTAACTTTCTCAAAAATCGACAGTGCGCCTTTAAATGCGGTGTGTCTAATGTATGAATTAATTCTGGTTGTGCCTTCTGACCTAGAACCGATTGTAGATGGTACACGGCGCTCATAAATCTGTCAAAATGTTTTAGCACGGTCTTGGTAAGTTACGAAGCTCACAGCCACCGTAGTCAGGAAACTTCGCGGAGTAATACGGTATGTGCTTCAGCATTAGGGTACGTGCATTCATTCATTTATTTTCGAAGCGGATTTCAAACTCAACGCTATCAGTCACGCAGAACAACACGGACAGGCTGGAGGAAGCAAGAAGACGCCCTGCGCCAGGTAAAGACCAAACTGAGCTTCCGAGGGAACTTAAGAGTTTTGTTTCATTTCATGCGTCTTATAACCCGGTGCGCTTTATGTATGAAAATATATTCGTTAGAAGTCGATCGTTGATATCGCGCCTTATAACCCGGTGCGCTTTATACCCTGGAAAATACGGTAGTTTCCAAGATTGACCCATTAACATATTAGACATGACTCAATCTTCAGGACTTCTACTAGAGTCAACAAACCCTAGTTTCATCAGATCCCAGTATAGAGAGCAGTTTATTAAAAATTGATGTTTCAGTACTCCTAATTTTCAGGGACTCTGTGGTGGCCTCAGTCGAATCTGTAGCTGTGTCAGTCCAGAGACCTTCAATAAAGTTCTTATATAAAACTTGGCATGTGTAGTAGCTACTTTTTGCTGTCATTTAGAAACAGTGTTTGTATTTAAACCGCGTCCACCCTTTACTTTGCTTTTTATTAAAAGCTCATGCAGGCTTAGAGAACATTTGTTGAAGTTGACTGCAGCCCTTCTGTCTCTCGTTAATTGTCTTTGTTTAGAAAAAGGGAGATTTTCTAAAGCCCATGACTGGCCTTTTCAGCTTCCGTTTCACGCTTCTGCTTATGAGCCAGTTTTTTTGGCCGTTCAGTATCAACATCTGGACTGGACGGTGATTGAGTAGGAGTGTGTTTTGATTTTCTGTTTTGTGTTTTTACTGCAGGTCTTCAGCATCAAGGCATATTCCGTGTGTCAGGATCTCAAATTGAAGTCAATGATATTAAGAATTCGTTTGAAAGAGGTGAGTGGTGACACGTTGAAGACATTGATCAGTAAAGAGTTGGGTTCTTTTTTTTTTTTTAACTCTAGTGACTGTTATCAGTCATTGTCAACATGTGAATAAAAACTCCCAGGTTAATTGCCCAGACTGCAGTGGAAACAGAGGTTGGTAATAGTTGCCGATTGTCCTTTTGCAATGTTAAATTGGTTTATTGAGAGTTGAACAGTTGTCTGAGGTCACAAAGAGGTTCATATTGGCTTATTTTATGTGTGTAGGTGAAGGCATGTGTTTAGATTGATGCGTCATCGAGTAATTTAGACTTGCAGTACTGCGCAAGTCTTAGGCCGCCATTAGATTAGATATACCCTTGTTTTAGCAATAGTATGATGACCATATATAATTATTTTTCAGTCTCTTTATTAGAATAATCACAATATGTGGAATCTCTTGTTCGTACCATGATACACTTCCACAAACGTGTTGTGAAGAGCAGACTTTGATAGATCCCTGATCTTTAAACAAAACAGGGTGCCCACTCACACCTGATTGTCATCCCATTGATTGAAGACACCTGACTCTAATTTCACCTTCAAATTAACTGCTAATGCTAGAGGTTCACATACTTTTGGCACTCACTAATATGTAATATTGGAACATTTTCCTCCATAAATAAATGACCAACTATAATACTTTTGTCTCATTTGTTTAACTGGGTTCTCTTTATTTACTTTTAGGACTTGTGTGAAAATCTGATGATGTTTTAGGTCATATTTATGCAGAAATATAGAAAATTCTAAAGGGTTCACAAACTTTCAAGCACCACTGTATATAACTTATGTTGCTATATTGCTAATGAAACAACTCTAATGGTGGCCTATGACTTTTGCACAGCACTATAATTCCAAAATGTATTTTTTTATGTTTTGTTTTGTTTTTTGTTTTTTTTTGCTTGGAGTTATTTCTGCAATAATAAAGATTTTTTTGTAATTTTTTTCTGTTTTCTACTGGTTTTACGAATGCAAAATGGACCAGGAACAGGAACTAATGGTCCTATGTGTTACGCAATATGGCATTCTCAGGTTATGTGTGGATATAAACAATATGAGTAGAGTGTGAGATAACAGAAGTGTGTTGTGTCTCTCAGGTAATGACCCCCTGGCAGATGATGAGGATAACCATGACATTAACTCTGTGGCTGGAGTACTTAAACTCTACTTCCGTGGCCTGGAGAACCCCCTGTTTCCAAAAGAGAGGTTTAATGACCTAATCTCCTGCATCAGTAAGTAAATACTGCTCACCTGCCGAACACAAACATGTGTTTAAGATGAAGGATTAAGGGGAGTAACTGGGCATACTAGCTATCCAGTTAGGGAGCACAAATCATAAATTGTGAATCAGCTCGCCAACAGGGCAGGTGACTAGTCCAGTATACTTATCCAGTCTAGTGTTTGGGTGGAAACTTAACAGTAGTATTCATGTCCAGATGTAGGAAACTTGAGTTGCTGTAGTCCATAAACAGAGCCGCACAAAAAAGTAGATCTCTGTCCATTAAGCTTTTGCTTGCTAGCAGGTAGGGGTGTGCAATATAGAAAAAGTATATTAAATATAAAACATTATATGTTTATATGCATATTATTATGATGATACATTGGCAGCATATATCTTGGGTCTGAATATTCAAAAGCTGTTTGAACCCGTCTCTCCCAACCACCTCAATTGGCGTCGTGTCTTTTGCGTTGGTGACAGCATTTGGTGACAGGTTTGCCAAGTGTGTTTTCATTCTTGTACCTTGGCTGGTTTAAGCCTGTCATGGAAGCTGACATTCGAACTTTGTCATAATATTCATATTCTGCACAGTGGGTAGTTCACAGATGGTGAAATAAGTTAGTTGTCAAGCTGTCTTTAATGCCAGCTGACTTCTGCTCTAGGTTGCAGATCTTTTAACCAACATCTGTCTTTTCAAAACCAAACCACCTCCACACGAGTGAGGATTAATTCTTACAACGTAGACTGCAAAGTTGGAGCAGTTTCTTCACTTCTTTTTAACTTCAGTCATGCACTTTTAGGTAGAACTCTAGCTTGAGCTGTGGTGCTAGCACGCATACATGGCGCAGTGAACCCATAGGTGAGTTTTGACATTTTTTTT
>JAJAGP010007722.1:0-11738 GCA_025084515.1 Ancistrus triradiatus
AGCAACTTTACAAGTTTAGATTATCTCCTAATAACTACGTCCAATCCCAAATTGAGCAAGCCTAGGGCGACAGTGGCAAGGAAAAACTCCCTGAGTGTTATAGGAAGAAACCTTGGGAGGACCAAGACTCAAAAAGGGACCCAACCTCCTTGGGCGGCGTAGATGATAAATCTAAGAGCGAAACTAAAGTCATGGAGTCCAAGTTCGAATAAAATGTGAAGTATGCACATCGGCATTAAGTGGCCCAGGTATGGTGGGGCTACAGTGGATGAACATCATGTGTGGGGCTGGAACTGGTACCGGAACACAGCTCGGAGAGAAAACAGAAAATGTGATTAGTTATTGATTAAGAGCACAGTGTCTACTTGATGATAGAAGGTAAATGGAAGGTGACATTTTGCGCAGAGGTTTTCAGATCGTCATGTTTTCGCAAGTTAGTGGTTCAAATATTGGGTTTGGGTAATACAAGACCTTACAGCAGGGTTTGACTTCACAGCTGAAGCTGGTGTGTTTAATCTACAGTAAGGTTTAAGCCCTTTGAGATAAATGTAAAAGTATAAAAGGATTTCCCTGCTTTAGTCATTAACACCGTATCAAGGATGTAAACAGAAACCAGTCTTTTAGAGAGTAGATGTAGTTGACTTGCTCTTGAAACTGAAGTTTTCCTGCTTTTTAACATGAAAGGTGGTTCCTTATCAGTTCCATGAGATCCTCTGCTGTTGCATCTGTATTTATGAATGTACCTGTCCAGTACTCCACAGTACCTGCATTACCATTTCCTAAAACCAGGACGGCTGCAGTTCTAAGGATAGGGATTTAAACAGTGACACTTTTATTTAAGCTTTCACTTCAGACATCGTCTGTGCTCCACTGGTTCTGCCACTCGTTTTTATAATCGAAATGACTTGCAACGTGAAACGACTGATACTGAGCTGTGTAACTTTTATCTGTCATTTTACATTCAGTACAAAGCAGAACCAGAATGCCTAATTTTGCTGTCGACAACCATGAAAGCCCAATACATACCAATTTGAATTGTTAATTGTATTTTTTCACTTAATTTGTAAAGAGATTTGTAACTGAATACTCGGCTGCTACCGTGCCAAAGGAAATGTGACAGTGAGGGACTGGCTTGATGAGTTTTATTTTTTTAAACACAGTACATAGCTCTCCAAATATACGTACAAAAACTCTACAAAACTCCCTTTCAATCAATCCTCAGTATCTAGACACCCCTCAGAGAAAGCCCCATCTGGATTTCAGCTAGCAGCAGTTGTGACACAGCTGAAATCAGCAAGTCATTTGACAGAGTGTTGTCAGTGAGCTTGACAAAAATTCACTCAAACCAGAGTAATTCATTAACCTGCAAGCTTCACCATCGAGTACATGGAACCTGGTCTAAAACTTGTAAATGCCTCTTTTTTTTTTTTACAGTGTGGTTGAGTTGACAATTACAGATGGAGTGCAGTTCTTGTCACAGCGAAGTCTCTGAAATGAGTCTGAAGGTCAAACATGGAGATGTTTTCACAGTTTCAAATGTAAAATCCATCAGTACGTATCATTCTCCTGACACCACTTATTTGAAATGTTAATGTGCAGTAGAAGGAGGGTGCCATGTTAGGCATGGTGAGAGTTTATAGATAACATGAGGTAATGTCTATTGAAGAGTACAAAGCACTTGTGTAAGAGTGTCTGCTAAATGATGTAAATGATGAACAATGCCTCCGTATGGCCCCAACATAGCAACAAGTTCATTCAAAATAAATCCTTTTGGAAAACATTTTCCTCTGGAAAAACAACAGCTGACCAAAAAAATGCAGACCTACATCAGCTCACCAATCTATTCACTCTTCCCCTTTTGTCTACGAAGGCTGAATGTTTGTTTGTCAGTGGAAGTCAGGGAAGAGTTTAATCCACTAATTTCAAAAAGCTGATCAGTTATAAGCCAGAATCACAAAGGCTGAGAGCATAAGACTTAAAAGCACCACATATTGTCGATACAAATACGATATCATCACATATGCGGCCTACGACATGTTAACCACGACAATGTGCACTACATGATTTTCAACAGTAACGTTTGCAGATGAGCACAGCTTGCTAAAAATACAGCGGAGACGATAAAAGAACAAGCATTCAGTTTGAGGGGAGGGTGTTTGACCACAAGTACACCAAGTTGACCTCACATCACTGTTCAAGGAACATAGCCCAGAAAAGGCAACTTGAGAGAAAAAAGTGGAATCGACGTTTTAGAAAGACCTTGTGGGGGGAAAAAAAAAGCAAGGCAAGATTAAGCATGGTTACTGCTTACTGACCTCACACCGACTGAAACTGGGCCCCTGCTTAAGAGACACTATGACACGTTGACCTTTTGTCATTACTGACCAACAAAGAGGGGGAAAAACCCAAAGTACACCATAAAAGTTGGGTTTCGTTGTTAGCAGGATGCTGTTGCTCGGCGAGTGCTTCAGTCGATCTTCTTGGAGCGCAGACGGGCCGAGTGGAGCAGGTGGCGCAGAGCGGGTATGGCTTGCTGGCAGAGCACGGTGAGCACTTTGCCATGTAGCAGTGTCAACGCTGTCTGGTGAGCGGCAGCCCACACGCGGTACCACGGCCCATAAAACGGATCGGACACAGCCGGACAGAGCATGTTGTTCAGATTGACCTCCGTCACCTAGAGCGAGTAAAGGAGAGTGACTGGTTGGTTAGAGAGTTCGAGAAGCCAGCTACAAGACAAATAGCCATCTGTCTCAGCTAATCTCATGAATGCGTCTTGACTGTGGTAGCCTAGCGGGTAAGGTACTGGACTGTGGACCAAAAGATTAAGGGTTCAAATCCCATTTAGCTCTAAATGTTAGAATGTACAGTGGTGCTGCAAAGTTGGTGGAGTTGGTGTGGGGGACTGGACTATGGACCAGAAGGTCCAGAGTTCAAATCCCACCTCTGCCAAGCTGCCACTGTTGGGTCCTTGAGCAAGACCCTCAACCCACAATTGCTTGGATTGTAAGACTGTACCAATTGTGAGTCGCTCTGGATAAGGGCGTCTGCTAAATGCTGTAAATGTGTATTGTTTTAATATCTACAGCCATTGCCCATACATAGTCATGATAGTTGTTAGAACTACCTCTAGATGGTGCTCGTGTACCAGCAACTGTTTGCTTAGTTTCTGTTAGCCTTGAATAATTCAGTCTGATGTTAATAATAACAGTAAAAAATATGTTTAATAGACTTTTTTGGTGGTTTTAACTTATTTTTGTGAGATCTGGAAAGAGGTTTTTGTGAATCCAGATGTCACATCCACAGCAGTTAGAGTTTAACAACTATTTCCACAATAAATGTTTGAAGTACGTGTTGGTTTCTGTATACTAAGGAACTAAATACGCAAAACACCTTGCGGGAAAAACAAAGAACTAAATTAATATGAATGGGATTGTGCCTCAGTTACACTTTTTAGTGAGTGAAAGTTGTGCAATTTTTTTACAACGTCAAATTACAAAAAGATGGGACCATGTGGAAAAAGCATACATGCGTGGAAAAAAAATAGTGTGTCTTATATTTACTTTAACAGACAGTATGAAGTCAAGAAATTTCAACATTTCGTTTGTTAATAAACATCCACACGTTTCTGGCCTGCAGCACATTCCAAAAAAAGTTGGGATGGGGCAATTTAGAGCTTGTAATGAGGTTAAAAAAAAAGATGTGATTTCAAACCGATGATGTGAACAGATTATTATCAAGATTTGGTACAAAAGCTGTATCCTTGAAAGGCTGAGTCTTTGAGAAGAAAAGATGGGCAGAGGATCTCCAGTTTGCCAACAAAAATGCGTGAGAAACTAAACTTTTAAAAACATGTCTTCAAAGACAGGCAAGAAGGATTACATAGTTTTTCCTCAACTGCATAACATCATTAGACAGACTGCACTGCATCAAGACTGTCATTCATCAATAGCTGATAGAACCACATGGGCAAAGGATTACTTGATCAAACCTTTATCCAAGCACACAATCAGGTTACATTCACAAATGGCACTAGATATCACCAGGTAAGAAACAGTGCATTTTTAAAATGTTTACTGATTTGGGCTTGAATGTATTCAATTCAGTTACAGGACTTTGTTTTAATGAACCACAAACATGGACGGCCACAGTGGTAGCGTTGTTTGTCTCAGCTAGATAGACTGAGGTTCCCAGCCTGTGGAGGCTACATTTTCACTCATGTTAATGTCGGTTTTCTCCAGGTACTTCAGTTTCTTTCGCATTCCAAAGACATGCCTTAGTACTCTTGAGTATATTTACGTCAAAAGTAGACGCCCTTATCCAGAACAACTTACAATCGATACAGTCTTACAATCCAAGCAATTGTGGGTTAAGGGTCTTGCTCAAGGTCCCAACAGTGGCAGCTTGGCAGAGTTGGGATTTGAACCCAGGACTTTCTGACCGTCCATATTCCTGTACATTAACCACTAAGCTACCACAGTCCCAGAGTAAATATGCATGTGTGCATGTGCCCTGCGTTGGACCGGTGCCCATGCTTGTGGTTAGGCCCAGGCACCGCCGGGATCGTAAACCCATAATTGGGTATGGTGAGTGAGTGAACCACAAACGTTTGACACATATCTGCAAAATGCTTATACAGCCAAACCCCATTATCTGAATGTACCTCATTTTGCAAAATGGTTCAGATAATGGAAGTGCTATGTCCATTACTTTCTGTGGAGAAACTCATGCCTGATGCTTTTCAATTATGGTAGCATGATATGCAGTAGTAACGCAGGGAATTGTATTCCTCCCGGCTGTCTGTTATCTGTGGACCGGGTCAGGCTATGCATCTAAAGAGCGAGGTTCTATTCATCATGTGTACCAGCATGTGTTTACACATATTCTCTGCCATCTCACAGCTTCTTCTAGCACTAAACATTATGATATTAAAAAACAACAAAAAACCCAAAAAAAAAAAGGGAGGATATTGAAGGGAAAGGTAAGAAGCCATTCACTGTTTAATTTCTATCCGATCAATTTTCCCTTTCGTTTTAATGGGCGAAGTCGTAAAATTATAATCTGAACAAAATCTTTTACTCCAGACATTGTGGCTGTACACAGCTGGTCAGCTCGACAGCCATCACGCTGCAGATCCACGAGCAGAGGTCCGGCAGAATTCCGGCAATTCAATTGAAACTCACCATCTTACCAGTCGTGTGCTCTCTTGCTCGTTATCTCAGTTGGGACTAGAAGACTGTTCGAAACTCGGTTGATGTGGGAACTGTGGTAGCGTAGTGGTTAAGTACTGACTCAATATCCCACCTCTGCCAAGCTGCCACTGTTGGGTCCTGAGCAAGACCCTTAACCCCAATTACTTGGATTGTAGACTGTACCAATTTTAAGTCCGCTCTGGATAGGGTCTTTCTTCTTTTTCGGCTGTCTCCCTTTATCAGGGGTCCCAAGTCGGTTTAAACGTTTCCATCCTCACCCTGTCCTCCACGTCCCTACTCTCACCCCCAACCCCTGCATATCTTCATTACACAACCAGATAACTCCTCTTTGGTCTTCCTCTCCGCTCTTGCCTGGCAGCTCCTCGCCAACACTCCTCCTACCAATATCTCACCTATCCCTCCTCTGGCACATGTCCAAACCATCTCAGTCGTCCCTCTCGAATTTGTCTCCCAATTTTTTCTAACTGTGCTTCCCGCTGATGATCTCCATTCCTATCCTGTCCACCCTAGACACTCCTAAAGATAACCTCGCCATCTTAGTTCTGCCACCTCCAGCTCTGCTTCTGTCTCTTTGTCAGTGCCACTGTGTCCTAAGCCATCACAACAAGACTGGTCTCACTACTCTCCTATAAATCTTTCCTTTCACTTTTGCTGCGACCCTTTTGTCACACAGCACTCCTGACACTCTTCTCCACCCACTCCATCCTGCCTGTGTCTGCTAAATAATGTAAATATACGAGTTTAGAGGCTTTTATTGTGGAAGTTGCTCGTGTTTGTGTGGATGACTTTCTTATTTACTTATTTAGCTACTTATTTGTAACAAGTGGTGTTCATAAGTGTATGTAGCTGTCCTATTGTAAGTAGTACTCCTTTGTTTGTTCCCCCACTACTTGTATATTCTATCTAACCGATAACTATATAAACTGGCTCACATTCACTGGCTGAGTCTCTGTTTCATCTTGCTGATCTTTCGTGTTGATCCTAATACTGTCTCTCAATGCGTTTTTGGATTCCGTCGTACAAAAGTATCAGGTCCACAAAACCATTCTCTTAAGTGTCACAGGGTCGTAACAGCACATTACTGGATTTTCTAGAATTAGTGTGAATTTCCATAAATGAAAAATATGGTGGTATTAGGGATGCTGTGTAGATGGCAGCGTTCCACTCGTTTTCTCCGAGGTATCTCTGACATGTTTATATATCGTCTGCATGCAGTTTTCTTGTGAAAATACCCTTTATATTTAAATTACAGTAACCTAAAAAGACTATGTGACTATGGTAAAGTTCAGTCAACATCCACTTCGGTCAACGTCCTGTCATAGAGAACGTAATTCTGTAATAAATGGACCATACCTGTATTCTACTTCTGTTTTTTTTCCAAATCAGTGTTCATATATACATTATGTGAGACTGTGCTCCGTTTGTTCACTTCAAACATGAACAAAACATAAATAAAATCTGACCAAATGCGCCAAACAGTAGTAAATGGTAGAGTTTAAATATATAGTATGATGTAATGCTTGACTTCCAGAGACGTAAACTGGACACTGAATATTCAATCTGTGCTTAGAACATAACATCACTATCGTTCAAGGAATCCAGACTCGCAGTGGATGAGCTGCACAGCCTGACAGCAGCTGAACAACAAATACACCATACCGTACACTGTGTGTAGGAAGCACCATCTGCACTACTGGAATGTGTGAATATGTAATACTATGCTAATGAGACACGGCTTTGGAAAGCACTCAAGTGTGATGCAGTCTGAATGACAGGCCCTGACAGCATTGCGTACATCTACCTACAGAACAGCTGATGAAAGTCACTGTAAAAGCAAGCACGGGTGGGGATTTAAAGCTTTGAATATTAGGATATCCCCGCCCACACGCCCACAAACATCACAGCTTGAGTCGGTTGATGAATATGACCTTTAAATCAATATTTGTTCTCATCATTGCGATTTAGTGCGTTTTACTCTGACTAGAATGGCATACAGTTTTAGTCGAGGACACACAAACTGTCCGATTAAAATGTCACCGCATTACTAACGCAGCACTGCTGCACACGGTAAAATCAGGTTTTCATCTATATTTAGAGTCAGCGTACATGTAAGACTCAACACAGGAATACATTCGAACAACATCTCCAACAATATGTGCGAATGGTCTGACAAGAAAACGGAAAATTCTATCAGTGAGGAAACATTTCTTAAACATATTAAACTTTCAATGCCTACACTATTGTTTTTTTTACATATTCTTGCTAGTTTTTACACATAATGTGTCGGTTTTAGTCATGTTAGTTCTAGATTGAACGTTGCAGAGGAATAAATGAATACACAAAGCCCACTGTGTGACTAATGAAACAGTAAAATGGTAAAATGTGTCATTACTGGTCTACAAGTTCAAAAAGAACCACATTATCTGCCTGTCTGTGAGATGGTGAATCTGCATATTTTTAAATGAGATGCACAAAAAACGAAAGCTAAAATGAATTGCATAATGTTGATTTCAGCAAGTCTTCGAATACAGTTGCGTTTTGTTTTAGCATGTTATTTTATTTCAGTTTACTAAAATGCATTATTGTACGTTACGAATACTTTAATAATCCTCTTCTTTACAACGATTTGTTACATATTTATCACCTTTTAGCCCAAATTAAAATCAGTTTTCGTTTTAATTACAATGTGATCTTTTTGCATCAAGTTACTGTTGACTTAGTTATTCATTCATTCATTTTCATTTCTGCTTAATCCTGGGCTGCACAAGAACCAACCTTAGACAGGATGGCAAGTCATCAAATGTACACAGTAGTGTTCAAAAGTCTTAGGCCACCACTAGATTGTTGTTTTAGCAATGGTTTACTGACCATATATTGCCAAAAATTTCAAACTTGGATTTGTAACTCCATTATACTCTTTCCCACTGATCTTCATTCCAATCTCTGTGAGCATATCTTAGCCTTTCCACTCTGTTCACCTTCCCAAAAAGTGGTTTCTTGGGTGTTACCCCTCAAAAAGACCATTCCTGATCAAGCTTTTTCAGACTATAGAAGGGATCCAGATGAAGCTGTCAGATGCTGCTTTTGCTCAACTGTAAGCAAAGGTCACACAAGAAGCTGGTTTTTTTTGTTTAGATTTTTAACACTGCATACAAATTTCCTGTATTTTCTGTTTGTATTCTAAGAGACTGAAAACTAATTATATATGGTCATCATGTCATTGTTAAAACATTGGTATTGGTGGTTCTAGACTTTTGCACAGTACTGTATATTCAATCAAGATAGTGGCTATTTGTGTCAGCCCATAATTTGGTGAAAACTGAACAGCACGTTGGAGCTGGGAAAGCTAGCACACTTAGTAGATGCAGATAGGTTGCCAATCCTACCAGCTAACACACAGTAATAATAACACTTCATGGTTAAGAGGAAGAAACTGGAGAAGCAGTGCACATTCACTAACCACAGCTGCCCATACAATGTGAAAAGGGTGATGTTTTCCAGCTTGGGTTTAAGCCAGATAGAGGTTTGTGTGGGTATCTTACCATTCCCAGGCCCTGCAGGAATACAAAATGGTAGAGGAAGAGGATGCCTGTTGATAGCAACGCCCACCACATGTCACATAACGGCTCTGGTTTGTACACGCCTGAGAAGAAGAAAAAGAAAAAGAATACATTGGGAACTGTGGCATGTAATTTTTTTTATCAGTTCCATACTTGGATAATATCATTTTCCAAAATATATACACAATCATTGTCAGTGTTCCTCACATCCTTGGTAAAGATGTGTAAAGTTGGTTCTGAAAAATGTCTTTCATTAGCTTAACATCACACCGAAAATAGAAATTAAATTCAAGTATATAAACACTTAAACCCAAAAATGGTTTAGTAATTGTCCTACTACGACTACTGGCAAATCAATGCATCCCATTTGTCCCTTGCTTATCCTGGTCATGATCGTGAAACCAGATGAGGTTGCCAGGTCAGGGTTTTGTAAACACACTACCTAGGGGCTCGTAACTGCCAGCAACGGTCTCTTACCACTGAGGCAACAGAGCGGTGTGATTAATTGCTGTGTATTTGAAACTTAAGCAGCATTTATGTTGTTGAAACACAAAACAGGAGTCTTTTCCTAAAATGCTTGACTTTTAATTACAAAGCAAGGAAACTGAGATGCTCCTCAATACAGGGGTGGCACTGTCGGCTCACAGCAAGACAGCCCTAGGTTCAATCCCAGGTGGAGCGGCCGGGGTCCTTTCTGTGTGGAGTTTGCATGTCCTCCCTGTGTCTGCATGGGTTTACTCTGGGTACCCAGTTTCCTCCCACAGTCTAAAGACATGCATTAGGTTAACTGATTACACTAAATTGGCCCCGAAATTTGTATATATATGTGTAACTATGACGTAACCTTGTGTCTGTCGTGAAATAGCCATTGTTGCTGAAGAGCGACATTAAATAAATTAAAATAAAAAAACAAAGAAGATCCTCAATACAGAATCTCTCCAGAACCCACAGAGCCATTTATCCTCTGTTCAACTGGACTTTAGATCAGTGTATGACAACGTGTATAAATTGTATTTGGGGCCATCTGGACGATTATTTGAAATCCAACCATGAGTCCACATTGTCATGTTTCCTATGAAAGTCCCAGGCCTTCAGAATAGATTTGTGGCATTGAAGCGGCACTTGGCTGTACACTTGGGGACTGTGATTACAAAATTCTACCACCCTCTACAAACGTTTGTCCCTCTGCTCCTCCTCATCACCGTATTGGAGCATAATAGTCTTCTGCCCTCTTCCATGCAGTTTCATTACAGATCCAGTTGTGTAAAATTCTCAAATATTCCCTATTTTCTCCATTCAGCACCCGATTTCTTAAGGTGAACACACTTGTAAATTCTCTGTGCTGAGCTTTGACTCTTTGAGCTTAGACTCTTGGCTTTGATTAATTATGGAAGTAACACCGAAATGAAAACAGTGAAATTCAAACTGTCAGCATTAGCTGGAATATTAAAAGGATAACGTCCATAATTAAAACAGAAATGCAAGCATGGAAATACGAGTCAGCAGCTGTAAACAGCAGTTACTGAGAACCCCCTTTTGAAAGCCAGGGAAACCTTCAAGTGTCTTCAGCGGTTTCAAGTAGCTCTTGCAAAGCTTGTTGACATGTGTTTGGGTCATTATTCTACTGTAGATTGAAGCCTTCTCCAAAGATTCAAATAAGCTTTATCACTAGTGCCCTCAGACTTCTGCAAGATTGTATAATGCGCAAACAAGGACATTTCTGTGGAGCTTGGAAAAAAGAGAGGTTAATTCTGCTCAGGATGGAAAAGGTCACAAAACCATCTCTGAAGTGTTTGAGCTCCACCAGTCCACAGTACAGACTGTGTACAGATGGAGGAAATTCAAAGTCACTGTTACCAACAGAGATCACTCCAAGAGAAAGTCATGTTAAGGTCAAGGTCACAAGGGAACCCAGGGTAACTGGTAAGCAACTAACAACCTCTCTGACGTTGGCTAATGTTAATGTTCATGGGTCTGCCACAAGAATACTGAACAACAATGGTGAACACTGCTTTTACAGTATGCTAAAGGATCACATCGAGAAACCAGAAGGCTACTGGAAGAAAAATGTATTGTGGCCGATTGAGAACACAATATAACTTTTTGCTTCAAATAAGAAACATTATGTCTGGAGAAAGAAAAACACTGTATCATAGCAAAAGAACCTTATTCCATCTGTGAAACGTGGTTGTGATACTATCTTCTGTTTGCTGCCTCTGGGTCAGGACAGCTTGCCATTGCTGATGAAGCAATCAATTCTGACTTATATCAGCAAACTCTAAAGGTAAATATCAGGACACCTCTCTGTGACCTGAATCTCAAGAGAACGTGGGCCATGCAGCAAGACAACGCTCAAAGGTCATTCTACCAAAGAATAAAATGAATGTCTTGGAATGGCCAAGTTGATGTCCTGACCTTGATCCAATAGAAATACTGTAGATAGATCTGAAGTGAACAGTTCCGTCTACAATGAGTTGGAGCTGTTCTGTATGAAGGAATGAGTTAAAATGACTACTATCCAATGTGCAGGACTGATCAACAGTTACTGGAATCATGTAGTGAGAGGCTGTTAGCTGCTTGACAGTTACACTGGGTTCCTTTGTGATGTTATCGACTATTACACGCCTTGCTCTTGGACTGATCTTTGTTGGTTGACCTCTTCTGGGGAGGGTATCAGCGCTTTGGAATTTCCTCCATTTGTAAACAGTTTGTTGGACTGTGGATTGGTGGATTGTTGTAGTGCAAACTCTTTACGGATGGTTTTGTAAAATTTTCCAGCCTGAACAGCATCAACATCTCTTTCTCAGAGGTCCTCAGAAATGTGTTATGAAGATCAGACTAGATCCCTGCTCTTTAAATACAACAAGATGCCCATTCACACCTGAAAGTCATCTCATTGATTGAAAACACCTGACTCTATTTTCACCGGTTCAGACTTTTGCCACTCACGTGTTATATTGGCTCATTT
>JAJAGP010007723.1:0-11734 GCA_025084515.1 Ancistrus triradiatus
AGTCTTGCCCAATTCTTCCCTGAGCCACTTTACTTTGGTTTTCAGGTGGTCTACATAGCTGGCTGCACACAACCACAGCAGGAGGCATTTCATTGTGGAGGTCTAGGAGTTCATTGTGCCTGACTGATGAGAAAACGTTCAAAAATGTGGGTTGTATTTTTACTACATTTCTCTGGGATGTAGTGAGAAGGACCAGCAGTCAGATTAGCCCCCTTTCTGCCAGCCATTGCCATCACTAGAGCAGTGATGGCAGTGAAAATTATCTTGATGCCATCTTATCTAGCTCCAGGATATTTGCTGTCTTCATAGTGCCAATGTGGCAGTGGGCTGCTTTTGTTGTGAGTTCAGATCCTTGGTCCAGAGAACCTAGAGTTGAGGGCAAGAGCAGAAATGTATTTGTTTCTTCTTTGTTTTTCTTTGCCTTTTTTACTTGCCCGTCAAATGAAACGAACAAATCAATTGGACAGGTTCTGATTTTGATTGGCCTACAGACATAGTCAGTCATACACACACCATCACAACCCTTGCTAAATCAGATCTTGACCTGCCACTTAGACTTTTACACAGAAACATCCCAAATGTTCTTTAAAAGAAACCCTCCAAAACAGACGAGATGCTTATTTTTTTGTTGTTGTTTTTTTGTTCTAAGGATGTGCAAACTTTTGAACTATACTCTTTCCCTGACTTATTTCCCCCTCCACCCCCCAGTGTCTTGGTAAGTACTTATGGTCGGTTTTATGGGAAGTGGTTCAATGTTGCCTGTGACTGCAATCATATTGGAGGTCACATTCATATATCTCCCTGAGGCAAGTACACAGAAAGGGCAGTACAAGTCATGGCTCTGTTAGTGCTTTTCATTAGGAAGTCTGATTTACATTGTTGTGTTTACAATCCAGCTGTCTTTATAGTGTTTGATGTTTAATCTCAGTAACAAGTATACAAGTTTTCAAGAACCGAGACATTTAGAAACCACACATTCCACTGATAACTTGACCACAAGATTTACTATGTCTCAGAGACTGACTGAGCCACACAGGCTTTTACTTTCTTACACAATTTTGTGAAATAACAAATGCCTTAAAACCCCACATTACTGTAAACATTCCCAGAGGTTTCACTGACTGGAAAGTGTTGTAAGCCAGTGTGTGGTGTGAGCCAGGTTTGTGGTATATTGTGTGTTTGTGTTCACACACCCAAAGGCTATAATTTCTGTTTGAGTCGGACCACTATGAGGCAGAGTTTCATTCATGAATGCCAGTCAGCCTCATGGAGGCATTCAGAAGCACACACCCCCACAGAGGAAGAGGGGGAAAAAAAGGAAAGTGTGAGTTTAATGGGAAAATCTGTGATTTTGGAGAAACTGCATTCACAGTTTTGAATATGAACATAAATAAATTCAGACTCACCCTGCAAACATATTCCAAACATACAGTCATTCATAAGGGAATACCCAGCTAGTGAAATACCTCCTAATAGTGATTGAGTGTAATTTTTTAAATTCTGTTTATAGAGACTCTGACAGCTGCAGCCTTTTTTCGTGTTGCATGTCGTTATGTAGTTGTATCCCACTTGTCGAAATGAAAATCGTTTGGCTAGTATTTCATTAATAAGGATTTACTTCCCTTAATTACTTCCCTAAAAATCCATATCTAATTATGACAAATTTGAATTTCCTAGGCTATTTTTAGGCTGGAACCCAAGATGCAGACCCAAAGGACAGGCGGAGGCGAGGCGTAACAAAAATAATATAACTTATTACAATAACCAATAATAAGAGACTAAGAGGGCCAAGAGTGACGGAACACAAATGTAAAAATGAAACTTGAAGTCCAGGAAACCAAACAGGAACAAGGGGGTAGCAAACGGTGCGGCGGTGGTGGCTTGGTGCTGACTTCCTGGCAATGGAGCGCTCCAGGTGGTGGCTGATCCAGGCGTGGCGCGGCCAGCGATCCAGGACAAGGTGGAAACTGAAAAAAACCTCTTTAATAGCCAAAAATAAAGAGTAACGCAACGACAAAAATGTAATGACAAGCCCGGCAAACAAGAAGCGGGAAATAAACTGAGGCAAGACAGAGCGTGATACCAGGCTTCGCAACGAGACGATCTGGCGATCCAAGGCTGCGTGGTCCGGAGCTTTATAGCAGGTGCGTGATGAACAATGATGAGAGACCAGGCCCGAAGTGGCTACTGGATTGATCTGAGAAACATGAAATGTCGGATGAATACGCATATGACGAGGCAATTTTAAACGAACAGATGACAGGTTAATAATCTTATAATTGATAATCTTATCAATTAGAGAGCCTGTCAATTAGAGAAGTACTGTCCCCGGAGTGTAGGTGGGGCTGGGTCTGCGGCTGCAAGTCCGGCAGAGCACTGGGTCGCGCCATGGGCCTTATCAATCCGCTCGGGTGGTCTTCCACCATCTTGCTTGCGGCAGCGACGCGATGCTGGAACACGGAGCGAACCGCCACCCTCTGGTTCCATATCTTGGAGTAAGGGGGCTGGTAACCCAAGATCCCTCAAAGGCGACAGGCCTTGGCGGAGTTGGTCAGTGTATTATAGGCGTATTTTCGGCCCAACCAGCTGCTGGCTCCACCTGGACTGGTTCCTTGGCAGACAACAACCCAGAGTGGCCTCGATCTCCTGATTGACCTGCTCGTCTATCCATTCGACTGAGGGTGGAAAGCCAGGTGAAACTACCGTGGCCCCCATGGACCTGCAGAACTCCTTCCAAAATTGCGAAGTGAATTGGAGGCCCCGGTCTGACACACTGTTGAGAGGGATGCAGTGGATCTTAAACTTGGTTGAACAAGATATTGGCTGTCTCCGTGGCCATGGGTAGCTTAGGTAGAGCAATTAGGCGGATGTGAGAACATGGACGGCCTGGGACTGGCAAAGGCTGGAGGAGGCCACCCGGGGCCTGGTGAGAGAGCTTACAATGGGCGCAGGTGGAATATGCAGGAACATTTTCCTTGACATTGTGGGCCACCAAAAGTGTCTGCGTATAAAGGACACAGTGCGATGGTTACCTGGATGCCCTGCAAACTTTGAGTCGTGCCCCCACTGGAGCATGGCGGACCTGGCCGAGACGGGCACATAGAGGCGGCTAGGGGGACCCCCTCTGGGGTCAGGTTCTGACTCCTGGGCTTCTCTGACCTTCCACTCCACTTCCCAGGTGAGACGGTCAACAAGGCGGTCGAGGGGAGAATTGTGTCCTCGCGGTTCTCTGAGCCCTTCGAGGAGTACAGGCGGGAGAGAGTGTCTGGCTTAACATTCCTGGAACTGGGACAATAAGTTAGTGTAAAGTTAAAACGGGAAAAGAAAAGGACCCACCTGGCCTGGCGTGAGTTAAGTCTCTTGGCCGACTGGACATATGCCAGATTTTTATGGTCAGTCCAAACCACAAATGGCTGTTCTGCTCCCTCGAGCCAGTGCCTCCACTCCTCAAGGGCCAGCTTGATGGCGAGCAGCTGCTGGTTACCAATGTCATAATTGGCCTCAGCAGGGGACAGGCATTGCGAGAAGAACATGCATGGATGCAGCTTGTTGTCGGGCCCCACGTACTGTGAAAGGACGGCCCCCACTCCAAGGTCCGACGCGTCCACCTCAACAATGAATTGTTTCCCTGCGTGAGGCTGGATGAGGACCGGGCCATGGTGAACAGCTCCTTGAGGCGTCGGAACAACTTGTTGGCTTCCGGGGTCCATCTGAAGGTAAGTTGCGTGAGAGGGGCTGCAACCTTACTGTAGTCCCTAATAAAGCGGCGATAAAAATTAGCAAACCCCAAAAAGCATTGGAGCTCCTTGCGTTCTGGAGGATCGGGTCACTCTGCGACTGCTTTGATCTTGACAGGGTTTGCCTGGATGCTGCCTTGCCGAATAATGAAGCCCAGAAAAGAAATGGTGTCCGCATGGAAGGTCCACTTCTCGGCCTTGACGAACAGCTTGTTTTCCAGCAGACGGGTGAGGACCTGACGGATGTGGCGGACATGCTCTCCTCCTCGGACCAGAAAAATTAAAATATCGTCAAGGTACACAAACACAAAACGATTGTGGTAATCTCGAAAAACATCATTGACTAAGGCTTGAAATACAGATGGAGCGAAAAGACCAAAAGGCATCACCTTGTATTCAAAGTGGCCAAGAGGGGTGTTGAACGCTGTCTTCCACTCGTCGTCTTTCTTAATGCGGACGAGATGATGGTACACGTTGCGGAGGTCCAACTTCGAAAACACATACACTCCCTGTAGAAGATCAAAAGCCGAAGAAATCAAAGGTAAGGGATACCTGTTCCATCGAGTAATGACATTGAGCCCACGATAGTCTATGCAGGGACGGAGAGAGCCATCCCGTTTGGCAACAAAAAAGAACCCGGCGCCAAGGGTATAGATGGAAGGCCTGATAATTCCTGCGAACAAACTCTCAAGAGTGTATTCTTCCATGGCACTCTACTCTGAGCGGGAAAGGTTGTAGAGGCGGCTGGTAGGAAAAGGCACCTCGGGGAGAAGCTCGATTGAGCAGTCATAAGGTCAGTGAGGAAGCAGACTCTTTCCACAGTCTTTATCAAAAACCGCCCTGAGGTCATGGTACTGTCGAGGCACATAGGAGAGGTCCACAGGATCCTGTGGCCGAGAAGTGCATGGCGAGTCCCTGGTGGGTGGGAAAGCCATTCAGAGGCTTTCTTGGCAGGCCTCACTCCATCCCAGAATCCTACCCGCCCTCCAGTCAATGTGGGGTTGTGCAAGGCCAACCATGGGAACCCCAATACCAGCGGCGTCTTGGGAGTGGGGGCGACGGAGAAGGAGAGGACCTCATGGTGGTTGCCAGAAAGGACCATGAGCTTACCGTCCAGCACATATGTGCGCCGGGGTGTCTAAAGTGGCTCCAGCAAGGTGTCCAACTCCTGGGTGAGTCCCTGGTCCAGAAGATTGTCCTTCGCCCCGGGTCTGTACAGAACACTTAATGTAGGTAGGTAGGCAGGTAGATGGTGGCAAAGAGCAGGAGTGCTGATGGTGGTGGCTGTGGGGTACTGGAAGTGGTGCTCGTCAGGGCCCCCAGGTTTACTGACGAGCTGCCCCTTTTGGGCGTACCAGACATGAGGACAATAGAAGCATAGAAGCCCCCACAATAGAAGCATAATCCCTGGTCCCGGCAGCAGGCCTGCTCATGGGAGGTTAGCTTAGTCCGGCCCAGCTGCATGAACTCTGGTTCCTCCCTTACTGAAGAGTCCGAGGTGGGAAGGTCCTGGACCTTAGAAGTGGGGGGCCTGAACCAACGGGTTCGCCTGGACCGCACACCGGCCCTTCTCCTGCCGACGTTCTTGAACCAGAGCTTCCAGGCTGGGGGGATTGTCACGGGCCGCCAGCTCATCTTTCAGCCGCTCCGAACAACCCTGCCGGAATGCCTCCCACAGGGTGGGCTTGTTTCAGAGGGCATCCACAACCAGCAACCAGAACTCCATGGCAAACTCTGCAGGCTGATAAGGCATTCTCAACAACGCCTCCCGTGGTTTGGGTGGTCGAACACCTCCCTAAACCGCCACAGGAAGTCGTTGTATGACACTGCCTCCAAGTGGCCCTTGGCGAGCGTGGCCTCAGCCCACAACAAGGCCTTCTCTCGTAAGAGACTGACTAGATAGGCCATCTTTGAAGCATCGGTGGTGAAGGACACACACCGTGACCAGAACACCAGCTCACACTGCAGTACAAACAGGCGGCACTTATCCAAGTCTCCTGTGTAAGGTTTGGGGGGGCGTGATGGGGGACTCTGTGCTCCTGGGCGGCGAGGGTGATGCAGTGGTGGTGAGGGCAGTGGGCTGGGACCTTTGGAAGCCTCCTGAGGTGAGCCGAACTCGTGGCGTGGGTGGAGTTGGCTGGGCTCAAGGCTGGGACGTCAGCATCCTGGGAAAAGCGAGAAAAGACATGGTCAAGTTTACTAGTGAGAGTGGTGATCTGATTACTAAGAAGACGATTAGCATTGCACAAAGAGTTAAGAAGCTTGTCATGTTGTGATAACCAAAGTTCCTGGCGCTGTACATCCATAGTGGCACGCGGTGAGCCAGTCTTGGGGCCTGCGTGTTCCAAATTAGCCAGATCGTGCTGTTATGGGAAATCAGAGATTTCCAAGCCTATGTTTAGGCTGGAACCCAAGATGCAGACCCAATGGACAGGCGGAGGCGAGGCGTAACAGTGACGGAACACAAACGTAAAAATGAAACTGGAAGTCCAGGAAACCAAACATGTACAAAGGGGGTGGCAAACGGTGGTGCGGCGATGGCAGCTTGGTGCTGACTTTCCGGCAATTAACGGCAAGTAACGACAAGACTGACGGACAAGAAGCAGAAATAAACTGAGGCAAGACTAGACTAGAATACTGAGCACAACACAAGCACGCCACCCGCAAAACAAAAACAAACGCACGTGAAAAGGACGAGCGAAACCAAAACAGGCACATGAAGCGAAACAAAAAGGTAAACAAAGCATGAACCCGAGAGCCATTAGCGAGCAGACCCTTACAGAAACACTGGACCTACTTTCAACATTGTGTCATTTCGAAGACTTTACATTTAGCTTTCTCATTTAGCAGACAGCCTTACTCAGAGTGATTTTACAATTGATACCTTCTTACAGTCCAAGCAATTGTGGGTTGTGGGCTTTGCTCAAGGATCAAACAGTGGCAGTTTGGCAGAGGAGGGATTTGAACCCTGGACTTTCTGGTTCATGGTCCAGTACCTTAAACACTAGGCTACCATAGTCCTTTCTATGCATAGTGAGTGAGGCTTTGCCTAACTTGTCCTCCTTGGTGCATTAAAAGCCTGTCTCATTCCTTTACATATAAAACTCCACCCGATAAAGTTATTTAGTGGGACTGTGGTAGCATAGTGGTTAAGGTACTGGCTTATGGACCAGAAGGTCCAGGGTTCAAATTCCACCTCTGCTATTGGGTGCTTGATCAAGGCCCTTAACCCACAATTTAAGTGGTCCTGGATAAGGGAGTCTGCTAAACAAAATAAATGTGAATGTGGTTGTGCAGGGTTCTTTCCGATTGATTTTCTTGCCTGCTATCTGTGTACTGGGCATGAGCAGGTTCTTATTCATCAAGTGTGCTGTTGTGCATATGCCCGTTCTCTGCTGTCTCACAGCATGTTTAAACACTACAGCCTAAAATGAAAACCCATTACCTCACAATTAACCACGTAAATAAAACAAAAGGTTCACAGACAAATGGTGTAAAATGTTGTCTCAAAGTCATCTGAATTTTAGTTCTCTCTGTATCAGTGGATATTTTACGATTTATATCCTGTTTTCTCTCATTCTCTTGCTATTTCTCATAAATCCATTTTCCACTGCAGTCTTGGCTGAAGTATTTGGTGTCGATTCCATTTACAGTGTTGTGCCCCTAATAGTCATATCATTTCTAAAACATTAACATTTTCTCTGTCAGTGGCGTCTCTGCTCCTCAGTTCATTGCCATTATTATTGTTTTTGGAAGCCCATGTTGCACCATCTTACATTTCCTTCTTTGTCAGTCGTCCCAGACATGATAATAGCTTGCCTGTTTTGCTTAGCAAGCAAACACATTTTTAAAACTCCATTTCTGCATGGTGTGAATTTGAAAGGAATTTTTGGACTGTAGATGGAGGTTTGGAATCAGCGGTCAATGTACAGGCAGAAGCTGATTCATGAATTTTTGTGATGTGTATACTGTATATTAGTTGATAGACAACTGGCTTGTAAACTGGGTCTGTTACCTAGAATTGCCCTTTAACAAGTAACAGTTGTTGTAAACTTATTAACACCTAAAAAAACAAATATTATTTTTCTCATACCTTAACAAAAACAAGAAACTGACTACCCACCCAAATAAATACCTTAAAAACTTCCCATCACTTCCCATCACTTTCCTTAATTTTTATCATAAACTATTATCAATGGATGCAAAACCTCTACCATCCTACCACAATAGTTTATGGCAGATTGAATGGGATACACAGAACAGAAAAAAACTGTATGAAATATGTCCCAGTGTTAACATCCAACCAAAAACACAATTAGGAAAGCGTGAGGACCAAGTTATCTACTCCAGATGCTGTGTTGGCCACACTTGCCTAACGCACCTACACATGATAAGGGGAGAAGATCCCCCTCTCTGCGTGACTTGCCTTGCACCACTTTCCATTAAGCACTTGTTGATGGAATGCCCCAAATATCTACATGATAGGCAAAAACTCAACTCTATGAGAGATGTCTTCGACCAAAACAAAGCAGAGGCAGTACATAAGCTTATCAAAGACATGGGACTGAAGCCATACATCTGAAGCCCAATACCAAAGTAAATCCTTGAATAAAATGACCCCAAATACACTATGAATAACCCACTAACCTATCCTGCCCTGAATGTAACCTTTGTGTAAACGTGGCGTTACAACATCAAATCAAATCAAATGGTATACTTATGGTATGCTAAGCTACTAGTGAGTAAATCATTTTGAATATGTTAGTCCTAAATCAAAAGCTGCAGTGAATCAAGACTCATCAGGTATGTCCACTTATATCTACCTGTGCAATACTCTATACAAGCTACCATAGTCTATACCATAGTCATAGCAGGTAGCTGTTCCGTTATTAATGAATGAGATCACACGAGGACCGCAGGAAATTGCTTCCCCTGATAGGCCTACCATGCCATAGAACTATTCACTGATCCTCAATCTTTCTCTCCAGCACCCATAATTTGAAAATTGTTTGCCTTGTGTTCTGGTTTGTTAATGTACAGACTTTTTTTCCCCTGTTGTCATTCCTTAAACAATAGAGTATAACAGTATTATATAGCATTTGCATTGTTTTGGGTATTACAAGTAATCTACATATGATTTAAAGTATAACCCCAAATCAGAAAATGTTGGGACAGTATGGAAAATGCAAATGCATTTTTAAAAAGCAATGTGCCAAGTCAAGTCAAATTTATTTATATAGCGCTTTTTACAAAACAGCGTTGCCTCGAGGCAGCTTTACAAATATATTGGTTCAAAGCCCTAGTTGAGCAAGCCTGAGGTGACAGTGGCAAGGAAAAACTCCCCAAACCTTGGAAACCTTGGAAAAACCAAGACTCAAATAGGGATCTAACCTCCTTGGGTAGCCTGGATGTTAAATACAAGAATTAAAGAATATATGTAAAGTAAATACCCAATGTAATATTAGAATGGAATAATATATAGGCTAAGATTAAATGAACTAAAAGTTGGGACAGGTTGTATAAATAAAAGAGTCACTGTAGGTCATTGAGTCTTGGAAGTTATTACTTTCTGATAGGTACTGAGTAACAGTATGAGGACTGGAACAGAGATTGTCACCACAGCATTACAGTATGTTCGGGCTTCATCCTCAGGTCGATGGAGGCAGTGAGGAGAGGCACTGTTGTCCTTACAGCAGTAAAGCCGTGGGCTACATCCTCAGGACACAAAACCCAGAACAGGGTTTTGCGTTTGAGCCATCTCGGAAATAGACAAACACAAAACTGTGTTAAAAGCATGATATGAAGTAAACATTCATAGTGAAACATTGACTTTTATTTCATTGCAGACAGTATGAACCCAAGAAATGTCATGCTTTGTCTGGTCAACATTTAATTTGTTAATATACATCCATTCCTGCATTTTAGGCCTGCAACACATTCACAAATGCCACTTAAAACTTTACTGTGCATAAAAGTAGATTTATATTATCCATCACTGAAGCAGTGTTGAGTCCTTTGGTCTCTGAGGCATCTGGGATGGACCATCACACAGTTGAAATGTGTATTGTGGTTAGATGAATCAGTATTTCAGATCTTTTTGGAAGAAATGAATGCCATGTGCCCTGGACCAAGATGAAATGGACAATCCAGATTATCTGCAACAAGTCCAAAAGCCGGAGTCTGTCATGTTATGGGAGTGTGTCAGTGCCCTTAGCGAAAGTCATTTTCATTTCTGTGATGCAGCATTAATGGAGAAAAGTACATTGATATTTTAGAGCAACGTATGTAGCCTTCAAGATGGCACCTTTTCAGGGCTGTCCATGCTTTTATTTTTTTTAACAAGACAATCCAAAAGCACATGCTGCACACATTACAAAGGCATGACTACTGAAGAAGGGTTTGACTGGTCTGCCTCCAGGCCTGATCTATCCCCATTATAGAATGTGTTGAGAATTTTTTTGTAACGTCCCATCTTTTTTTTTTTTTTTTTGAAATGTGTTGCAGACTTGAAATGCATGAATTAAGGTGACCAAATAAAACATGAAATATCTCAGGTTCATCCTGTCTGAAGTGAAATAAATGTCATTTCAAAAGCATTGCTTCTTTTCATTTTTCATACTGTACCAAATTGTATGTATGGGGTTGTATGCAAATACTATGGTATTTTATATAAGGGACCTGGACATTTGCGAATTTTAAAAGAAATAGCAACCAAGGAAACATCTTTTTGCAAACTTGAGGTTGAGTTTCTGAATACAGATTAACCTAGAAAAGAATTTTCGATTAAGATTCCTCATTGATAGTGTATTGTTGTAAACTATTAAAAAGTGATTTAATAGCGAGACATTTGGCAATATATATTAAGATAAGCTTACCACCACCTGTCATGCTTGAGCTTTTAGTGGTTTTTTTTTCATTCCCTTGAGAGCAGGTCTGCATGGTACTCATGCATAAGTATTTATGTACCAAACCTGTAATCCCTCTCAGCACAGTTGTTTTCATCAGATAAATAAACAGGTAGAAGGGAAGGGAAGGGCTGTGTTAAAACCATGCCAGTATGTTAAGCAACAATTCCCAGTTCTCTTCTCTTGTGTCTTTTTCAAAAAAAAGTGAGAGTGAATAAAAAACTGAAAGACAAGATATTTCTTTCGATGAAAACCAGATGGTAGCTGAGTCACTCGGAGTTCACGACTGAATTGGTGGTCAGAGGAGGCTTTGACTGTGGCTTTTATCCTAAGTTTTAAAAAATGTGTTGTAAATGTATTTGTGATGATGCATAGGGATGCCCTGATGTGCAGAAATATTAGCCAGCAGTCATGCGTTACACAACCAGCTGTACATATTATGGAGGAGGAATATTGCAAAATCATGTTGGATGACCTCTAAAATAAATCTGTTCAAAATGTAAAGTCAAATTAGTATTGACATAAATCAGCGTGGTCCTGCATGGTCTATACTGTACTACTAAAAGGAAAGAGTAATGATCATTATTTTAATTAACATGGATGAGGAAATGGAGAAAGATGTGGCAGCTCAACTAAACCAAGTTTATTGACACTACTATTGTTTGCCAGTTAAATGGTTTTATACAGTCTTAAGAAAACATTCCTTGCTCAAATTGCATATTGATTATCTAAAATGTTAACAAAATATTCAACATGAAGCAAAATCAAGTCAAAATTTAGTACCACTACTTTTGTCAGAAATCCCACACGTACAATTTTTGGACGCATCAGTCTTCGTATTTAAGCTTTTTAAGCTGGCATCCAAACTTTGATGATATCTACAGTCGTATGAAAAAAGTTTGGGCACCCCTGATAATTTTCATGATTTTTCTTTATAAATCATTGGTTGTCCAGCTCAGCAATTTCAGGTAAATATATCATATAGCAGATAAACACCGTGATATTTGAGAAGTGAAATTAAGTTTATAGGATTTACAGAAAGTGTGCAGTAATTATTCAAACAAAATTAGGCAGGTGCATAAATCTGGGCAC
>JAJAGP010007724.1:0-11729 GCA_025084515.1 Ancistrus triradiatus
TATTGCCAAAGGTTATGTTACAAAGTATCGAGTTGACCTTTTGTTATTGACCAAATACTTATTTTCCACCATAATTTACAATTAAATCAGTGGCTGACTAAATACTTTTTTGCCCCACTGTATATGCAATCGGATGTATATCGGATGCATACCTGGATACATTTAAGAGATTCAAAAGGAAATGAGCATTGATTTGACCAAATGCTTTTACCTTTCTCGCCTTGCATGGTGTCATACTGCCCAAAAATCTTCGTTTACTGGGTGTCCGCACTGCAGTGCCATAGAGCATATCCTCTTCTGTTTGTTTGTTCTTTTTTAATTGCTAATAAAAAAAATACATGTTCTTAATTGGAGCATGTCAAAACAAACAAGGAATTTACAAACCTAAAACCTTAACAAAGAAAAGTTAATGTCTATTCGGACAGCACAACAAATCTACGCAAACTGATATGCAGCATGTATTAATATCTGTTTAATTACAGTCTGAGGGTTGAAAAAACAACTGCGAATACATGCTTTGACAGAGGATTCCCATGTTGTAGCTCCATAGCTTTCTTCGTCTCCATAACTTATTTCATCTCCTTTTCTAGTTCAACTATTTCTTCTTCTTTAAAAGACAACCAGTAGGGCTAAAACCCAAAAGTTTAAAGATGACCTTCTTGAAATCACTTACAGTTGTACCAATTTTTCTAAAGGCGGGAAGGAGTTTCATGGCATATAGGAGTGGCTCCGTAAAAAGCATTTCAAGATCCTGGAATGGCCTAGCCAGTCTCCAGACCTCAACCCCATAGAAAATTTGTGGAGGGAGTTGAAAGTCCGTGTTGCCCCAAAACATCACTGCTCTAGAGGAGATCTGCATGGAGGAATGGGCCAAAATACCAGCTACAGTGTGTGCCAACCTGGTGAAGACTTACAGGAAATGTTTGACCTCTGTCATTGCCAACAAAGGTTATTGAGTTGAACTTTTGTTATTGACCAAATACTTATTTTCCTCCATAATTTACAATTAAATTCTTTAAAAATCCTACAATGGGATTTCCTGGATTTTTTTCCCCCTCATTGTGTCTCTCATAGTTGAAGTGTACCTCTGATGAAAATTACAGACCTCCCTCATCTTACTAGGTAGGGGAACTTTCAATCAGTGGCTGACTAAATACTTTTTTGCCCCACTGTATGACTGAATTCATTGAATATTTATTGTCGCAGAAGTATACGATCAGGAATGGTGAGAGGATCTGCCCATGTCTTTGAGAGGCCTTTGTGGAGTTTCCTCTATCCCAAAAACACGGATCTAACACACAGATTAAAGCAATAGCTTTGCAATAAACTTAATGTTGGCAACTTTTGTATTTTAAGGATGAATTTTACTCCAAAGGCTTTTAAACTTTTGAACTGAAAGTATGTAGGCCAATTTCCAATAACTAAACTGTTTAAAGTTTGGTAAATTTAGATGCTTCCCTTATCAACTCCTACAGCCTAAAACAAGTGAGGTAAGATTTAAGAAAACAATGTTTCAAGAATACCACTTGTTCTTAAGAAAAGGGTTAAAACATAACTAAATAACTCTTAATTCTTAAGAAGTTATTTGAAGAATAACATGATTTCCTTAGACTCAAGTTGAGAAAAAGAACATTTTCTTTAAGACACTTTGGTGAATCCGGTCCCAGATGTCTACTTATCGGGCCCATGCACACAAATATATGCATACGTACTCGCTCCTGTTTCTCCCGCTCCTTCTCAAGTCGATGCAGCTCCCACTGCTCAGAGACAAACTGCATGAACTGCTGCCCCTGGACCAGAAACTCCCTGCCTTGTTCTTGCTCCCACAGCTCTATCTGAGCCTTGAGCCTCTTCTCAAGCTACGAGAGATGGTGAGATGATAGAGTTCATTTCATTCAGCACTGTGTTCGTCACGTCAACCTACCAGAAGCAAAGTCATGGTTACCTTAGGAAGACCTTTGAGCAGATCTGTTCTTTGCTTCTCTTCCTTTAAAAGGTTTCCCCCTCTGTTGGTGAATCTTGATGGATCTGTGGCTTTTTTCTGAAATGATCAAAAAATAAGTACTCTCAGTTGCAAGCAGTACTTCACATGATCCCAAATCTCTGAATCTCTCTCTAGATCCTAAAGCTTTCTTACTTCAAGTTCTAAGAAGAGCTTCCAGCTCTCCTCCCATCTGTGAACTCCTTCGAAAAGTTCTTTATGTTCTTCGTAGTGCTTTTGTAGCCGTAGAAGCTCAGATTCATGCAGGTTCAGAAGATCTTCGCTAAAATTGTCTGAAGAAAAGAAAAACCCAGTCAATCCCTGTTCTCTGAACTCTGATGTTTATATTTGCTCAGAAATCCTTGCTTACCATTATAGTATGGGACAAAAGCCTGCCGCTGTTCAGTGCTACAGAAGCACTTATCCCACAACACAGCAATGTCCTCCCGAAGAGCTCTGGTAAGATCCTCAATGTTCCGCAGCTTTAGTTCTTCAAGACGTTTCACTTCAGCTTCCAGCTGACAACAAAAGACAGATGGGACGCATCATAGCAAATCCCAATTCTCTGTCTAACATAACACTTTTCATACCTGGTGTATAAACACTTACGTACAATCCAGAAGTGTGTACAAACAGAAATATATAACCATAGCACACTTCGGGTGATGCCTACTTACAGCTTCCATGTTCCTTTTCTTAGACGAGGTCATGTGTTCAGAGACGGCGTCCCGATCCTCCTGCGAGATCTGTAACCTGTCCCACAGTTCCTGGATCTTCTCTCTATAAGCTACGCAGGTGCACTCGTTCTCCGCCTTCTGGCTCTCCAGCTGAAACGATTCCATGTCAGAGTCTTTCTATTCTGCAGCACTGTAGTCTAACCGTTCGGGATTAAACCCATTACCTGATGAAGAAGAACCTTAAGGGAGTCGATGTTTTCTTTGGAGAGGCAGAAAGCCTCCTCATCCTCACAAACAATGTCCTTTTCGAAACTAGTCTCAGGCAGCTGATCCAAGTCATCCATGCACAGTATTATCTGTTTCTTTAGTTCGACAAACTTGCAATGTCTCTGCTCCTAAACAAAGCACGGGCAAATATCTATTTAACCAAGAACAGTAGAAAAAGCGGATGTACATGCAAGTTTATTTGAGGATCCTGCATTGCCTAGCGAGCGAGAGTTACACTGCATCAACAAGGCCAACAATAGAAACCAGTAAGGGAAGCCTATAGCTATGAGTAGGGGTGTAACGATACACGCGATTCGACTTACGATTAAATTCTCACGATTATTGATTTTACTTTCCACAAAAAACATCCCTTTCTTATTCCTGTAGTGTGAACAACAAACATTTTCTCATAAGATTTTTTTTTTTACAACAAAACGTTAGTCCCCTGCAATTAAAAAAAAGGACTACACTGTAAACAAAATGCCCTATTCTAACAGTGCAGTACCTCTGTACAATATATAAATATTTCTTTTTATTCTGCCAGTCTGTGTGTGTTTGACTGACTGAATCTGCCTGTGTCTTATTCTGTTTTTGTGTAAATTTGCACTGTTCTGGAGCAGCAATCCTAATTTCATTGTATAATCTACAATGACAATAAAGGCATTATCTTACTGTAGCTTCACCATATATTAAATAACCAGGTAAAAACATTGCCTTTTACTTCTAAAGAATAACATTTCAAAATGATGTGTACGTTTGTTGTATAAAAATGTAAACAAAAACAAACAGTCTTCTGCAATTAAAAGAAATTTGTAGTATTAGTAGTATTGAAGTATTTCAATTTTGGATGACTTCACTCCATTACATATTAAAGTCAAATATCTTATTAAATATTTTACTCCATTACGTTACGCAAAATCTGTCATTGCTTTTGGCCTATGTGTATATAAAAATGTAACACATAAAAACGAAAGAAGCGAGTAGCAAGCACACCAGTCAGGATATAGCATGGACTTTGTTTTGATTAGGGCTGCAACTAACGATTATTTTAATAATCGATTAATCAGTCGATGAATCAGGTTAAAAAAAAAAAACCTTTCCATGTCTTTATTCAGAAATATAACATTAAATAACAGAGCAAATAAGTGCTTACAATAAATGAATAATAAAAAAATTAATTTATTAATAATAAAGAAAAATAAGTGCATCTCTGATACAAACACTACATACAAACTCATTCACTCCCTTTCTTTAGGAACTTTGCATTGCAATCCAAAAATGTTAGCATGTCAACATACTCCTGGCTAAAGCTGGCTCTCTTTTTTAGAAACTATGTCCCTGCCCACACGAACATGTTTGTTTTTTTTAAACGTAGCTTTTTCTATGCGTTTTGACCGTTCGTCCACACGAAAACAGCGTATTAGGTCACGGACTTTTATTTGCAAAACTCCTTCCAGGGTGAAGATTTTCAGAAACTCCGTTTTCAGCGTTGCCGTGTGGACTGGGGAAAACGGAGTTTCTTGCTTGTAACATCATTTGTGCGCCGTTATCTCCTTTGTTTACATGAGACAATTTTGTGCAATAGCGGATGTAGCCAAAATGGTGCCAGCTGTAACACTGCTGACCGAACTTGTTACAAATCTAACACATACATTTACAATTTTTACTTTTCATTACCTGAAGAACAGAGGCGTCAGAATGCGCTATAACTGAGGTCCTACGTATATCCATCCACCCACAATCATTTCCCGCCCCCAGGTCGCCGGTTTGGACGAGACCCGGTCGGACTCTCATTGGTGGACAGCTTTCAAACGACGTTTGTTGAAGAAGATGTCGAGAAAATGTTCTATGCAATAGGACGTTTGCTGTTGTCGTTGAGTGAGCTGCTTCGCCGGCATATAGGACTGCTGGTTTTCATGTGGACGAAGTTTTTTGTTTAAACAGCGCTTGTGTGGACAGGATGGTTTTTATAAACTAATTTGAAAACCCCCGTTTTAGAAAATACCCGTGTACGTGTGAACATAGCCTTAACACTAACTTATTTTGAAGATTCCGCGTCCACGCCGGCTCCGCCTCGCTCCGTTCAATCGCTGACCGCAAGTGCCGCAAGTAACGTAAGCGGATATGATAAGGCGGGGGAAACATAAATCATGGGACACAACGAATCGATAATGAAATTCGTTGTCGACACTTTTAATAATCGATTATTATCGATTTTATTGATTCGTTGTTGCAGCCCTAGTTTTGAACTTGTTTTGACCTGGTGGACTAATTAAGAATATTCTGTTAAAAGACTGGTGTAGCCACACTGACATCAGTCTCTTTTCACCTAATATGAGTTGACCAAGCAAGAGTATTATTATTAAAATGATAATAGCAATTAGAGCCATAAATCATGATACTTTTACTTTCGACACTTAAGTACCTTTGAAGCCCCCCAGTATAAAACTAATAAGCATCTTAGAACATCTGTGGTAAAATAAAAGCAAGTCCTGAGGACAGATGTGTTAAATCTTTCACCTTTTCCCCTGTCAGGCTCATTATGTGCTGTCGGAAGTGTTCCAGTTGCTCCAGGGAGGGAACTGAGCCAGCAGAGATGGAGAACGGCTCCGAGCACAGAATATCACAGAGATCCTGATCCTGCTCGATTAGGGACTTAAGAGTCTGCATCCTCTCTCCTTTCTCCTTCAGCATAACTTCGAGGCAGGTTCGGATATCCTTCTCCTGCTGCAGCATTGTGTTACTCCTCTCCTCCTGGAAAATCAGAATAGTACGTCTAAGTCTACAAACTGCTAAATGCAAACAATTAAGCATTTACTCCCATTATAATGAAACATGCTGCTGGTTAGTGTTCTTTAAGCACTGATGATATCCTCAATAATCTATCACGATAACAAAATTTATCAAAATATCATCATACTGCCCACCCCTAGTTCCAGTTATCATACAGATGCACTTTGTAGATCTACAATTACAGACTGTAGTCTATCTGCTTCTCTACATACTTTAGTTCGTCCCCTTTACCCTGTTCTCTAATGGTCAGGACCCCCATAGAAGCAGCAAGATCAGGTCCTATTTGGGTGGTGGATCATTCTCAGCCCTGCAGTCACACTGATGTGGTGGTGGTGTGTTAGTGTGTGTTGTGCTGGTATGAGTGGATCAGTCACAACAGTGCTGCTGGAGTTTTTAAACAGCTCAAGTGTTAATTGCAGGGAAAATCACCCACCAACCAGAAATGTCCAGCCACCAGCATCCTGTAGTCAGCATAATGTGACCACTGATGAAGGATTAAAACGGTCTACCCCCATACCCAAGTATCTAAGCGCCGCCCCAATGTATCATTCACTGACAGAACAAACTCTCGTCCAGCTAGCAAGTTCTCCTTGTTAAACCATCTACACACAGACCAATCCGACTTACCTGATATGGAGGAAGCTGCAGCTCCTGGCACACTTTGCTCAGTTCTTTGCGACAGCCCTCAATGCTGGTCATCAAGCGCTTGCGCAGGTTCTCCTCCTCCGCGATCATCATGTCCAAAAGACCCTGAGAATGTGTAAAAGATTACAATCGCGCTCATCCTCCATTCACTGATAACCATCATAACCACTTAAGCGTTATACTCACTTTGATATGGGTTTTGACAACATTTGTTCTTTCCAGTCTCTGTTCCTCTGGTATCCCAATCTCCTCCCAGATGTCCTTTAAGCGACACAGTGCTTTATTCAGGCATGCCACTGACTCAGCAGCAAGCACCTCACTAAAATCAGAATCAAAACCAGGACGATTTGAACAAGACAGTCAGATGAATTTTGAAAAGTTGGCTACTTATAAAGCCTGTTCTACTGTGGTACAATGTATTTACAGCAAGGTATAGTATGGTAACCACTGTTACTACAAAGCTGCTTGAGCGTTTGTGAAACCTTTAAAATGGTCCCATCATTTTCCTGGCGCCTGTCCCCGCCCACTGCGACCGAGAATACTCCAGCTGACGCGTCGCTCCGTCTGTCGCCAGAGACCACACTCAAAGCAGGCCAATTTAGTGTAGTCAATTAACCTAACTTGCAGGTCTTTGGACCGTGGGAGGAAACCGGAGTAAACCCACACAGACACGATAAGGACATGCAGACTCTACAAAGAAAGGACCCTGGGATTGAACCCAGGACCTTCTTGCTGTGAGGCGGCAATGCTACCACCGAGCCACCTTTAGAATGTCCTATATTTCTGCATAAATGTGACCTAAATCATCAATATATTATCACAAAAGTCCTCAAAGCACATAACCAGAACTCACTTAAACAAATGAGACAAAACCATCATACTTAGTCATGTATTTATTCAGGACAATGATCCAATATCACATATCAGTGAGTGACAAAAGTATGTAAACCTTTGGTTTCTGTATCTGGTGTGACCACCTTATGCACTAATGATGCAACTAATTAAATGTTTCCAGTACAGGTGAGTACTGGAACAGACTTCATGATATGGTACTCATAACAATAGCTGAGAATCGATGTAGTATATCGCATAAATAAACATTGCAATGCAATATATTGTTGTATCAAATTTTTTAAGCACAGCCCTAGTTTCTAGTAACTGCTGATCGTCCTGCACATCGACTTGGAAGAATTTTAGCCCAGTCCTCTGCTCAAAACAGGTTCAACTATGGGATGATAGTGGGTTTCTTCACATGAACTGCAGCTTCAACATTTCTATTAGATTAAAATCAGGACTTTGACTTGGTCATTCCAATACATTAACTTTACTCTTCTTTAACCCTTCTTTGGTAAAATTACTTGTGTGCTTTGGGTCGCTGTCTTGCTGCATAACCCATCTTCACTTTACAGACAGATGTCCTGCCCTTGTTCTTTTACAATTTGCTGGTATAGTTGATAATTTATTTTTCCAGCAATGATGGCAAGCTGTCCTGGACTACATGGAGCAAAACAGGCCCAAACCATGACACTACCACCACCATGTTTCACAGATGGGATAAGGTTTTGATGTATCGTATCTGATGAGCAACAATGTTCTATTTGGAGAACAGTGGTTTTATTCTTGTAACCATGCCATGCACAACAATGTGGTTCTGTGATCTCTTGGTGGTGGACTCATGAACTTATTCTTATGTTATTGTAAATCATCTTTCTTTGTTAGCTGACCGAGTCACAATGGTCGTAAAAATTCCTCACTTTGTACAAGTCTCATTATGGATTGGTGGAGTGCAAAATCTTTAGAGATGGTTTTGTAACTTTTCCAGCCTGTTTTACATCACCAAATCCTTTGAATTCTTCAGAAAGTTCCTTTATTCATGTCATAAATAACAAACAAACATGTTATAAAGTTCAGACTTTGATAGAGCCCAGTTCTTTAAATACAACAGGGTGCCCACTTACACCTAATTGTCATCCCATTGATTGAAAAACCTTCAAATTAACTGCTAATCCTCATTACGTGTACTATTGACCCAAAAAAAAAAAAAAAAAAAAAGAAACGCACCCAGATAGAAATGTCGGACTGCTGCAAAACTCAGCATGCAATTATGTCTCAAGCAGATATGTAAATGATTACAGGTGTGGTCTGATTAGACACTGGGTGTTGCCACAAGAGGGCATAAACTTGCTTTATAAATGCTCTCAGAGGCTACTTTGGAGTAGTGTACCTCTTGGTGAGAGATCATTGGCTGTTATACATACCTCTTCAAAGAAATGGGTGACATGTGCTTTGGATCATCCACACTGTTATCAACAAGTCCAAAAGCCAGGCTCTGTCATGGTATTTGTTTCAGTGCCCTTGGCAAAGGTCACTTACACTTCTATGATGGCAGCAATAATGCAGCCAGGTACACTGAGATTTTAGAGCAACATAAGCTGCCTTAAACAACATCCTTTCCATTGCCGTCTATGCATTTCTCAGCAAGACAATGCAAAACCACTTGCTGCACACATTACAAAGACATGAAGAGGGTACCTGTACTGGACTGGCCTGACTCATCCCTAATAGATGCGACAGTGTTTGCTGGAAGAATGTTTGCAGAAGAAAGAAAATGACACCTGAAACACTAAATCGCTTGATGCCAAATCTGGGACTGTGGTAGCTTAGCGGTTAAAGTACTGGACTCTGCACCAGAATGTCCAGAGTTCAAATCCCACCTCTGCCAAGCTGCCACTGTTGGGTCCCTTAACCCACAATTGCTTGTATTGTAAGACTAAGTCGCTCTGGATAAGGGCGTATGCTAAATGCTGTAAATGTAAATCTCCTTAGTGTCTTTTAAGTGTTGTGAGAGGGAATGGCAGCATTAAGTGGTAAATGCTTTCCATCCCAACTTTTCTTGCAATGTGTTGCATGCCTGAATTGCTGTAATGGATGTATACTAACAAATGAAACAAAACATAAAATATCTCAGGGTACTACTTTCTGCAATTAAATAAAAGGCAAAGTCAAAGGCAAGAAACACTGCGTTTTTTTTTATTTGCAATTTACCGTCCCAACTTTTTCTGATTTGGGCTTGTATGAGCAACACTCCCTAACAGTATTTATAACCTACACTCGTACCTTCAGCCACTTGGTTCATTCTGTACTAGATAAAGACTGTACACCTGACATTGAAGAAACTTAAGCATAGCTCCTAACCAACACGTTTGTATAAATAACGAAAATTGAATACACAGTAAGCGACTGACCTTTTTCTCATCCTTTGGTGTCAAGTTATTTCCAGTTAAATATATTTTTTAAGCAATAAATCTGAAGGTTTCTATGAGATACTCCGCTCTGTAGCTCCGCTCGGCGGTTTGTGTGCGATTCAAAATACGCATCAAAACAGACCTTTGGTTTTCATTGGCCAGTCGAGCTGAGAACTGCGCATGCGTCAGAGTGTAAGCTAGCGTCGGTGTCATTTTCCGATCACGTCAGAAACGGTCACTCGCGGCCAGTCGGGAAGCGCACCCTTATCCGCTACATAAGCGTATTTTGTCAATTATGTCATTTCTCAAACGCGTAGGGTTGACTTTCAGCTCATTCCTGGTAGACACAGCAGTATCTCAGTGCCCTAAATAAAAAACACTGGATGCACACCGTGCAGAACGCAACCTGTCCTTTAGGCGGAGGTTTCGCCGTTCAGGACGTCGACCTGATTGTTGTGGCTAAAGTTTCTCAAGCGCAGTGAAAAGCATGCAAATTGTGCACATTTGCTAATCAAACGTCTTCCTTCAGACGCCATCCATAATCGTTCAGAATTTAGACAGTTTAACACAATGGCTGTGAGATAAATAAAAAAAACGCATGGGACTGTGGTGGCCTAGTGGGTAAGGTACTGGACTATGGACCAAAAGGTCCAGGGTTCAAATCCCTCTGCCAAGCTGCCACTGTTGGGTCCTTGAGCAAGGCCCTTAGCCCACAATTGCTTGGATTGTAAGACTGTACCAATTGTAAGTCGCTCTGGATAAGGGCGTCTGCTAAATGCTGTAAAAATGAAAATGAAATGAAATGAAAGATACAGAGTGCCTGCAAAACAGTCTGTGAACCCCTTGGAAAGACAAGCGTTGATTTTTTGTGTGCTTTTGATTTAAACTTGTCAGGGGAAACAGTCAGTGTAGAAAAGTGATAAAAGTCCAGACAATATATAGCAGGGGGTGTAACAATAAAACCCAATACAGTATAAGAAAACTGAGCAATAATTTGTAGTCAATCATAGCACATTTAAGAATTGAAGATTCTTAAATAAATAAAAAATTAGACGTGTCTTCCTATTTGTGGATAAAATATTGAGCGAGTAGGATAACAGCATTTGTAATAAAAAAAAAGAAAAGAAAAAAAACAGTTGAAATGAGTCATTTGAGTCTTACATGGGCAGCTCAGTGGGTAGCACTGTTGCATCCCAGTGAGCTAGTCCTGCGTTCTTTATGGAGTCTCCATGTCCTCCCCATGTCCTTGTGGAGTTACTCCAAGTGCTCCATTCATTAGGTCAATGTTTCTCAATCCTGGACCTGGACCCCCACTGCTCTGCACGTTTTAGTGTTTTCCTTACTCCCAACACACCTGATCCAATTACTAAGCTCATTAACAAGCCCATTACAGAAAGGGAGTACAAAGTGGGTGTGTCAGGAATGGGCAAAGCAGTGGGGCTCCAAAACCAGGATTGAGAAACATGTTAACCGACTACGCTAAGGCAGTCCTGTATGTGTGTATATATATGAGTCCTGTCTAGGGTTGTTCCTGATGTGTGCCCTACGCCACCGACTACTTACTGGCTCTCCCACGTCCAGGATTAAGCGGATAAGAAAGTGAGTGAGTGAATGAATGAGTCTTACATTTAGTCACTTAGCAGGCACTCTCTTACAGAGCGACTTCCAGCAGGTACAGTCTTACAATCCAAGCAATTGTGGGATAAAGGCCTTACTCAAGGACCCAACAGTAGCAGATTGGTAGAGGCGGGATTTGAACCCTGGACCTATGCCACCACAGTTCCATGAATACAAGGTTCCCAAACATTTCCAAAAATTGGCAGCCTAATATTTTCCAATTATTTGTGTGTTAGTTGTTTAAGGTCTTTGGAGCATTACAAACGCTTAAGTCTCAGTCCAGTCTGTATTTAACCATTTAGATCTACTGTTAGGCATTAGCAGACATCTGTCCTGAGCGACTTACAACTGATACAGTATTACAATCCAAGCAATTGTGGGTTGGAGTTACATTTATGTCATTTACATGTATGTAAATGTACAATCCAAGCATTTGTGGGTTAAAGGTCTTGCGAAAGGACCCAACAGTGGCAGCTTAGTAGAGGTGGGATTTGAACCCTGGAC
>JAJAGP010007725.1:0-11727 GCA_025084515.1 Ancistrus triradiatus
TATCTGTGTGTCTGTTTCATTACAGATTTAAGAGCAGATTATTGTATAATAATGTTATACATTATGTTATTTAGTATATTATACAATAAAAAATGGTATAATAATGCATTATCAATAACTTAACAATCATTTTTCATTAAATGCTTTACATTAGGGTTAAAAATATGGTACTGGGTCCTGTGGTGAAAAATACGGGTCCTGTGGTAGTCTAGCGGTTAAGGTACTGGACTATGGACCAGAAGGTCTAGGGTTCAAATCCCACCTCTGCCAAGCTGCCACTGTTGGGTCCTTGAGCAAGGCCCTTAACCCACAATTGCTTGGATTGTAAGACTGTACCAATTGTAAGTCGCTCTGGATAAGGGCGTCTACTAAATGCTGTAAATGTAAATGTAAATATTGTTAAACCGCTGTAATATCAGTAAACCACCAGAGGGCAGTGTGAAACTAAATTTAAGACATTTATATTATGAGAGAAATTACATTAATTAAACCCTCTAAAGCAGAGGCCTCCAGAACACACTGCATGCTGGTCTTTGGAGTTTTTAGCAGGGTTGTCTGGTCTGTAGCAGTTCGTGCTAACACCCTGAAATGAGTTCCTACAGTAAGTTAGAGAAAGCTGGAGTAGAACTGCTGTACCAGACACACTGCAGTCTAAAATGTAGCAGTGTTACATCAGCCAAGGTAACAAGCATTAATGACATCAAAACCAGAGGTTTGTAACAAAGTCAGCTTCATCATTTTTTTGAAGGAAAGAGAACCATGAGACAGGAGAACCTACAGCGACTGCATTTATAACTATACTTATTTATTTATTTATTTACTTATTTATTCATTTATTTTTATTATATTCGTTATTTATTTATTCGATTTTGTTTTTATTATATATTTTTTTTATTATATTCATTATTTTATTCATTGTATTTTATTTTTATTGTTTTTTAATTTCATTGTATTGATTGTTTTATTGGTTAGATTAAATTTTTATTTCCTATATTTTATTATATTTATTATTTTATTATATTTACTGATTTGTTTGTTATATTTTCTAAATTAATCTATTAATTAATTAATTTATTATATTATTATTTATTATTTTAATTAGATTTTCTATTTTATTAAATTCATTATTAATGTATTAAATATAATTATTGTATGCTCTATTTTATTATAATTAATTATATTATTTTTTCGATTTTATTTTACACATTTTCATGTTATACTTTATTTCTTATATCTTAAAGAGGTTTCCTAAGGTTTCTATTTTATAACATTTAGGGAGTTTTTCCTTCCTGATTAAACTTTGTCTCAGTACGAAACCAAACAAACTTCTCACTGCAGCTTCTGACCTGACAGAGTAGGTGCTTTTTCTGTAATAGTGAGAGTATTTAAAGCTCAGACACAAAAGAAAGAAAGAAAGAAAGAAAGAAAGAAAGAACGAAAGAACGAAAGAACGAAAGAAAGAAAGAAAGAAAAAAAGAAAGAAAGAAAAAACGAAAGAACGAAAGAAAGAAAGAAAGAAAGCACCTCATGGTTTAGGACTGTTTTCAAACTGAACACTAGATGTCACTATTTGACCAAAGTTGGTTGTTTCTTAAAACATCCATTCCTGCATGTCAGCTCTGAAGCACAAACTCAAAAACAGGTGATACAGTAATGCATGTACCGCTTTATAATGTTCCCGTTCCTTCTCCCAACACTTCAAAGGTGTTTTGTTACCGAGGATACGATTTAGTGTTTCAGGTGCTATTTTGTTCCGTTTTTCTTCTAAACACGTCTTAAGGTGTGGAACAGTACGGGGTCTTATTTGTTGTTGCATTTTTCCTTTCTAAATTCACCACACATTCTCTATCGGGGACAGATCAGGACTACAAAGAAAACAAAATCTAAAATCTCGGTGTACATTTCTGCATTAATGCTGCATCACAGAAGTGGAAATGATCTTCACCAAGGGCCCTGACCCGACCCCATAGCATGCCAGAACCTGTAGTAGCCTAGCGGGTAAGGTACTGGAATCTGGACCAGAAGGTCCAGGGTTCAAATCCCACCTCTGCCAAAGCTGCCACTGTTGGGTATCCTTGAGCAGAGGCCCTTAACCCACAATAGCTGGATTGTAAGGACTGTACCAATTGTAAGTCGCTCTGGATAAGGGTTGTCTGCTAAATTGTGTGTATGTAAATGTAAATGTAAAATGTGAACCTGGTTTTTGGACTTGTTCCTCGTAATAGTCCTGGATGGTTATTTTTATCTTTTCTCATTTTAAAAAAAGATCTGTGATACTGATGGGTCTGAAGCACAATACCCGTTACCCCCACTGTTTGTGATGGTCCATCCCAGATTTGCCTCCGAGCCCAAGAGGAAGGCCGACGCCCCTTCTGGACATGGTTTATAAACATAAGACTTCTTTTAGCACAGTAACGTTTTAATTAATAAGTGGTATCTGTGAATGTTAACTTCTGTATTGTAGACCTTTTTTAAAGGTTTGATAAAGGAATCCCTTGTCCATGTGGTTCTATCAGCTACTGATTGAATGACGGTTTTCTTCCGATGCAGTGCCGCCTGAGGGAGCGGAGATCACCCCTCTTCATTTTAGGCTTGTACCCCTACCCTTTTTGCACTGAAATTCCTCCAGATTTCTGAATGGTTTTTTAATGATATTAGCTCTGTAAAATCCCCCCCTTCCAGTCTTAAACATTTCACATTTTCTCACACATTTGCTGATAAGCTGGAGATCCTTCTGATCATCTTTACTCCTCAGGAGACTCAGGCTTTTGTGGACCAAATTCATGATTATAAATACTGACCTGTTTGAAATGTATTTAGTTTTAATCTCATGACTAGCCCTAAAAACTGTCCCGACTTTCTTTGGAATGTGTTAAAATCAGGTACCACTCTTACAACGTTCCCGACTTTATTCTCACACATACTGTATCTCACACATCTGCCTGCTCTGGCTCCAGGCCTCCCCGGTTCCGCAGCGAGCAGAAAATAAACAGTGACGTAACGCTCGACCTCTGCGCCCTTTGTGTGAGCGGGAAACTTTCCTCGTCCTACTTGTCCTGGCGCCCGATGGCCCTCCAGGTGCTCGGAGCCCACGCCGCCTCCTCCTGCACCGCCGCTCCGCTCCGTCCTCTCTCCCCGTGGGTCCTCCTCCCTCTCTCACCCACCCAACCACCGGTGGAAAGCGTGGGCAGCGCTCGAGCTGCAGCCACTCGCTTACACAGCCAGATGGCTATTTTCCCCCTCTAAAAAGAGAGAGCTGGCTTACATAAGCCCGCACAGGAAATAAAGCCCAGGTACGAGAACAGGAACGCAGAGGAGCTAATTTTGGAATTTGTGTTTCGCTCTCTCGTGATGTTAGCAGAGGGAAGTGTCTCATAAATAGTTTTTTCATGCTGTTTCGCGAAATGGGGTTTGTGAACCTTTTCTGATTCATCTAATAAAAAGTCTAGCTCATAGCTCAAACACCAGACTATTGAACTTTACGTGTTAAAAAAAAAAAAACATTGTGTCATCCAATCACAAACCAGCCAGGGTAGGGTGGACCCTCATAGTCCATAACTGGAACTTTCATTAGGCACCTGCACCAGAGATTTTGTGGCATGAGGCACCCTCTTCACCTTCTGCAGCTTGAGGGCAAGCATGCTGTTCGTAACGTCCCTAACTGCACGAGGCGCTTTCACATCAAAATGTTATGGTGGGCTTTGGTTCATACGTAGGCGCTCATTTCAGGCGTTATGGCGTTGTTGCGCTGTTTTCTCTCCTAGCTCTTCTTTCCAGTGCAGTTCCAGTCCTTATGTACAGTGGTGCTTGAAAGTTTTTTGTGAACCATTTAGAATTTCTATATTTTCTACATAAATATGACCTAAAAAACATTTTCACAGTATCTGGTGTGACCCCCCTGTGCAGCAATAAAACTGCAGCTAACGTTTCACTGTAGCTGTTGATCAGTCCTGCACAACCGGCTTGGAGGAATTTTAGCCGCATTCTCCGTACAGGAACAGCTTCAGCTCTGGATGTTGGTGGGGTTTCCTCACATTAGCTGCTCGCTTCAGGTCCTTCCACAACATTTCCATTGGATTAAGGTCAGGACTTTGACTTGGCCATTCCAAAACATGAACTTTATTCTTCTGTAACCATTCTTTGGTAGAACGGCTTGTGTGCTTAGGGTCGTTGTCTTGCTGCATGACCCACCTTCTCTTGAGATTCAGTTCATGGACAGATGTCCTGGACAGATGTTTTCGGGGCTAAATAGCACAGATGTTCACTCATGTTTTCTGGTTTATTATATTTATTACTTTATTTATTATATATATATATATATTATTGACCTATAGTCTGTTATTATATTCTTTATTTTATCTATCTAATATTCATTATTTTAATTATTAGATTTTTTGTTGTTATATTCTCTATTTTATTGTATTCATTATTTTATTTATTAGATTTAACTTTTATTATATTCTCTATTTTATTATATTTCATTATTTTATTTGTTAGATTTCACTTGTATTATTTTTTCTATTTTATTGCATTCAGTATTTTATTTATTAGATTTTACTTTTATTGTATTCTCAATTTTACTATACTCATTATTTTATTTATTATATTTAACTTTTATTATATTGTCTATTTTATTATATTCATTATTCTATTTATTATATTGTATTTGTTTCATATGATCTATTTTATTATAATAATTATTTTATTCATTAGATTTTACTTTTATTATATTCTCAGTTTTACTATACTCATTATTTTATTATTAGTTTATTTTTATTATGTTCTCTAGTTTATTATATTTATTAATTGTATTTATTACTTTAGTTTTTATTTTATTATGCTCTCCATATTATTCTATTCTGTTTAATTTATAATAGTCTATACATGATTATATTTTATTTAATTTATTACATTTTTAAGTATGTTCTCTGTTTTAGTTATTCTACTCACTGATAACTATTGTTATAAATTTATTATTTATATAATTTAGTTGAATTCTTACACATAACATTTACCTTGCCCAGCACGTTCGGTATCTTTTTGAATCTTGGTACCACGGTTTCTTCCTTATCACATTTAGGGTTTTTTTCCTTGTCACTGCCACCGTAGGCTTGCATTTTCTTTCCATGCCAACAACCATGCCATGTTCAAAGTCACTTAAATCACTTTTCTTCCCCGTTCCGATGCTCGGTTTGAACTGAAGCTGCCATGTGATTGGCCGATTAGATACCTGTGTTACCGAGCGTCTGAATGGTGGCGTACCTAATAAGGTGGCCGGTGAGCGTGTTTGGTAAATAGGCTGCATAAATAACACAGCAGTTTTGTAACTGCTACATGATTAACATTACGTGTGAAGAGGAAGTGAGTTACGTTAGCAGATCATGAGCAGGTTCTTAATCTGACGCCGAATTCATTAAATCAACAAATAAACACAGAGTTAAAGCCTAAAGTGGTGATGTCATGTAATATGAGAGGGAGGATGACATTAATGTACCTGTGTATTAGGAAACTCTAGGTCATGTGTTACGTGACCAAAAGTATAAAGACGCCCCTGATTACTGAAATCAGCTTTTCTGTTTGTCGTTGTCATTCTTGTCATTCTTCTAATTGTCTCAGGGGTCGGGCATATTTGGCAACACAGGGCACATGATGCAAACCACACTCACACATAATGGGACACTTCATATCCGCCAGTTGACCTAACGTCTGTCTAGGAAGGAAACCCAAGCAGACAAGGGGAGAACATGCAAATCCCATACAGTCTGCTGCCTGGACTTGAACCCAGGTCTCTGTATCTGTGGAGGGGTGAGGCGATTTTTGGTTTAATCTTAATTATTATAATCTCTTAAACCTGATTCATGAAGGTTAAACACTTTTGTTTCGTTTAATTTTTCTGATTCCCCACGTCGATTAAGGACTAAGGAAATCTGGGGTCTGTGTCGCCTCATATTTATAACCCACTGAAATGGGAAACCAATGGTGCCAATAATGCTGGAGCTGACTGTCAGTAAGCTTTCGCTCCTCGGTTTCACAGAGGCTGATTGGCCGACGCAGGGTACGATTTTCTGCGTAACCCGGACTCTGGTTGCTAGGAGACCGACAATATAATACAAGCAGGTGTGACCTGTTACCTGAGAGCTGGATTTAGAGAATGATGAAATAATCATGCTTTGTATCAGGAGACTGCGTGGGCTTTCTGGAGAGAGAGAGAGAGAGAGAGAGAGAGAGAGAGAGAGAGAGACAGCATGATGGTTCTGTGGCTCATCACACGTTTAATAATGATCTCTTTCCTATCAAAAAGGGAATATATATTTCTCCCTCTACAATGCATAATATCATTAACCGATTCAGAATCTGGAGGAATTTCAGTGCATAAAGGGTAAGGGTACAAGCCTAAACAGAAGAGGGGTGATCTCCCCTCCCTCAGACGGCACTGCATCAAGAACCATCATTGATCAGTAGCTGATAGAACCACATGGACAAGGGATTCCTTTATCAAACCTTTATCAAGCTCTACAATACAGAGTTACATTCACAAATGCCACTTAAAACGTTACTGTGCTAAAAAGAAGCCTTATGTTATAACCATGTCCAGAAGCGGCTCGAGGAAAGAAAAAAAAATTAAGTAATAAATACTTGATTTACTGAACTGGGCAGACAGAGGGTAAGGATCAGGCTCGAAGACGACCGACCTCGAGACAGGAACTGGGATAGACGATTTCTGGACGGTCTCCGGAAAGACGACCTCTGACTGTCTCTTGGGATAGAACGACTCTGGACGGTCTCTGGAATATATGACCTCTGGACAGTCCCCTCCGGAATAGACGACCTCTGGACGGTCCCCCCCCCTCTGGGATTAGACGACTCTCTGGACTGTCGCTGGAATAGATGACCTCTGTCAAGTCTCCGGAATAGACGACTCTGGACGGTCTCTGTGATCGACGCCCTCTGGACTGTCTCCTTGGATAGACGACCTCTGGACGTCCTCTGGAATCGATGCCTCTGGAACAGTCCCCTCCGGATAGAACGACCTCTGGACGGTCTCTGGGATAGACGCCGACGACCCTGGACGGTCTCTGGACTAGGATTTACCTCTGGACATTCATCCGGAATAGGACCGACCTCTGGACGGTCTCTTGGTATAGACAACTCTGGACCGTTCTCTGGAATAGATGACCTCTCTGGACAGTCTCCGGAATAGAAACAACCTCTGGACTTCTCTGGATAGACGACCTCTGGCGGTCCTCTGGAATAGATGACCTCTGGACGGTCTCCGGAATAGACACCTCTGGAACGGTCTCTGTGATAGACGCCCTCTGGACGGTCTCCTGAATAGATAGTGACCTTCTGGACGGTCTCCCGAATAGACGACTCCGTGGACGGTCTCTGGATAGACGACCTCTGGACGGTCCTCACTCCTCTGGGATAGACGACCTCTGGACCGTTCTCTGGGATAGATGACCCTGTACGGTCCCCTGGATAGACTGACTCTAGAACGGTCTCTTGAGAAGACTACCCTCTCCTTGGAGGTGTCTCTCTGATAGATGATCCTCTGGCTTTCTCTTATATAGACGCCCCTCTGTAAGGTTCTCGGAATATATGACCTCTGGACGGTCTCCGGAATAGACGACCTCGGACGGTCTCGGGATAGACGACCTCTGTAGGTCTCTGGAATAGAGACCTCTGACAGTCTCCGAATAGACACCTCTGGACGTCCCTCTGGGGATAGACGCCTCTGACGGTCTCTGGAATAGATGACCTCTGACAGTCTCCTGAATAGACGACCCTGAGGTCCTCTGGGATAGCGACCTTGCGTCTCTGGAATCGATGACCTCTGGACGTCCGCCGGAATAGACCCTCTGTACGTCTCTCTGGGATAGCCGACCTCTGGACGTTCTCTGGGATAGATGACCTCCTGGGACGGTCTCTGGGATAGACGACCTCTAGACGGTCTCTCCTACCTGGTGAGAGACGATCTCGGATGGTCCCTGAGATAGACGACCTCTGGAGGGTCTCTCTCTCTCTGATAGATGATCTCTGGAGCGTTCTCTGAGATAGGTACGACTCTGAGGCTCTTTGATAGATGATCTCTGGACGCCTCCTGGGAATAGACCAACCTCTGGATGGTCCTCTGGGATAGACGTCTCTTGGATGTCTCTGGGATAGACGACTCTGGACCGGTCTCCTGGATAGACGACCTCTGGATGTCTCTGGATAGACACCTCTGGACGGTCCCTCTTGGATAGACAACCTTTGATGGTCTCTTGGTATAGACAACCGCTGGACTGTCTCTTTATAGACATCTCTCTGGACAACCTCTGGTATAGACACCACCTCTGGGCGTTCTCCTGCTGGATAGACGACATCTGGACGTTCTCTGGGAGAGACGACCTCTGGATTTCTCCTCCTGGGTATAGACACCTCTGGACTGTCTCTGGGATAGACGACCTCTGGCGTTCTCCTGGTATAGAAACTACCTCTGACGGTCTCTGGGATAGACGCCTCTGACGTTTCTCTGGGATAGACGCCCTCTGGACGGTCTCTTTGATAGAGCGATCTCTGGACAGCCCTCTGGGATATACAACCTCTGGCGTTCTCTCTGGGATAGCGACTCTGGACGTTCTCTGGGAGTAGACGAGACCCTGGACGTTCTCTGGATAGACGACCTCTGGACGGTCTCTTTGATAGACGATCTCTGGATGGTCTCTAAGATAGCGACTCTGGATGGGCTCTGGGGTAGACGACCTCTGGACGTTCTCTGGGATAGATGACCTCTGGACGGTCTCTGGGATAGACGACCTCTGGATGTTCTCTGACACGGACGAGATATGGACAGATTCTGGGACGGATGATCCCCGAATGGACTCTGGTACAGTGAACACAACATTGAGCTTGGCCCTAGTTATAACTGGACCCCCCGACAGCCGGCGAGCGGAGGATACAGCAAATGGTGTGCAAGCTGAGGTACCGGCTGAAGGCTGGTGAGCTGTGGATCAGACCAACGGCGGCGTTTATTACAATAACAGAAAACACGGACACCAGAAGGGCGAGATGAGGTGATAACGGGGAAAAGACAAAAGACGAAAACTAAGACGGACGGAGTGAGACAAGGTAGGAACATGATAAACAAGAGCAGCAGAATATTGGCTAGAAACGAAGAAGAAACCACGAGACTTAGCAACAAGACTGAGAAACAAGAGGGTATAACTAGGAGGAGAGAAGGACTAGAAAATGAGAAACAGGTGTGGCTTATAGAAAATTAGAGAGAGAGACAGAGAGAGAAAGGGCGTGGTGTGACAAACAAAGATATAGAAATGGTTTAATAAATAAATGTTTTATGAATAAAACAAAGAAATAAATAAAGAGAGGGTCAGGGCCCTCGGTAAAGGTCATTTACGCTTCTGTGATGCAGCGTTAATGCAGAAAAGTACACCGAGATTTTAGAGCAACATCAGCTGCCTTCAGGACGCAGTTTTCTATTTTCTATAACATATAAATTCCTTCCAGTATTTCTTTGAGGAACATTGTTTGTAAACATTTCAATCATTTTCTCACACATTTATTGATAATCTGGAGATCCTCTTATCGTCTTTATTCCTCAAAGGCTCAGCCTCTTCGTGGAAACTGCTTTTGTAACAAATCATGATTATAATCACCTTTTTAAATTCAGGTTTTATTCCTGGTCAGGTTTTTAATACAAAGTGCATAAGCTTACATGGTGTAATGCACCAGTTTGAGGCCAGGCCTTGTGTAAAGGATGGGTGAATCATTCTGCAACAGTGACCCCTGCTGGTCCTGTGATGGACTGGCATCCCATCCAAGGAACTCCCAAAACTCTGACCAAGAAAAAATGGGGTTAAAAATAGAAAAAAATAGAGTGCCTTTTGATAAAAGCTGATTCTTTCCAAGATGCCTCCGAGCCCAGAGAAGCCCAGAGACGTCGCTTATGGTCAGGGTTATAACATAAGGCTTCTTTTATAGCACAGTAATGTTTTAAGTGGCATTTGTGAATGTAAAACTCTGAAAATGGGGTTAAATAGAATGACCTTTTGAAAAAAGTCTTAAATAACATGCAGCATGGGATTACTCCTGAGTGGAGATTGGTATGTTCTTCCACCTGAAAAAAAGAGCAGAGTATAGACAGCTTTCTCCTGAACGTCGTATTCTTTCCTTCCCTTCGTTGTTTGACGCAAGACACAGCAACATCGCTGTAACGTTTCTTCCCTAATTTCCTTTCCTCTTCCTCTTTGCGTGGCAGATGCTCTCTCTCTCTCTCTCTCTCTCTCTCAGTGGGAGAGCTTCTTGCGTCACGGAACAGAAAGGCTTTCTGAAAGTGGAGGCCAGATGGACGAGCGGCGGCGTCACTCCTTTATTTGCCACTGACAGGCACAGATTTGCACAGCCTGTAATTGGGACGCTTCCGTACAAAAACACATCGAGGAATGTTCAAACGAGGCCCGAGCTCAGCAGGACCTGCATTGTTCCTCTCAATTATTGGATGGAGAAGGTCATGTGGCGTTCTTGGAAATGGGAAATGTTTTAGAGGGTTTTTTTAAGCTGTAATCTCAGAGCACTTATTTAGCCCTGTTATAAAATGTTGTGTTTGGACACTGGTACGATGATCAGCAGGACCTGGGTGCCGGTTAACCAGCTTAACCAGAAAGCTTTTGTATGGTCAAAAACCAAGACCATGAGGGTTCACCAGCTAAACCAGCTCGGACCAGTCTGGAACTTCAGCAGTTTGTGCTTCTACTGTTTACAACCTGAAATCAGAAAAAGTTGAGACGGTATGGAAAACGCAAATTAAAAACCTACATTCATTTTGACTTTTATTTCCTTACATACAGTATGAATCTGATTTGTTTTTAAACATTTGTTAATAAACATCCATTCCTGCATTTCAGGCCTGCAAGACATTCCAAAAAAAAGTTTCCACTGTGTGATAGTCCATCCCAGATGCCTCCGAGCCCAGAGAAGCCGACGCCGCTTCTGGACATGGTTATAACATAAGGCTTCTTTTTAGCACTGTAACGTTTTAAGTGGCATCTGTGAATGTAGCTCTGTATTGTAGAGCTTGGTAAAGGAATCCCTTGTCCATGTGGTTCTATCAGCTATTGATGACTGACATTATGATGATATTAATGACATTTAATGACATTATGCTCTGTAGAGGGAGAAATATATAAATCCCTTCCAGTACTTCTTTGAGGAAGATTGTTTTAAACATTTCAATCATTTTCTTACACATCTGTTGATAAGCTGGAGATCCTCTGATCATCTTTACTCCTCAGTCTCAGCCTATCGTGGATGCTGCTTTTGCAAATCATAATAATAGTCACCTGTTTGAAATCACACCATTATTTCGTTTTTACCTCATTATTAGCCCTAAATTGCTCTGTTACTTTTTTTGGAATGTGTTGCAGGTCTGAAATGCAGGATGGGATGTTTATGAGCCAATGACATGAAGTCGACCACAAAAAACATGAAATATCTCAGGTTCATACTTTCTGTAAGCAATGTTCTGTATGAGTCCTTGGATAAAAATGCTCTCGGATTGCTTTGTGAATTGCTTTTTTGTGTAGTCAAGCAGTTGTGGGCTATAGTTATTTACCATACAGAGCTCAGCTGATGCAGCAGTCTAAATCCGGGCATACGCTGCGCAATTTTGGAAAATCTTCTTCTTATTTGGTGACAGCTCACACTGAATGTTTGAATCATTTGAATATG
>JAJAGP010007726.1:0-11724 GCA_025084515.1 Ancistrus triradiatus
CGCGCACACGCGCACACCCAGGCTGCGTCAGCAGCTCCACACAAGCAGAGCGGGGAGAGGGAAGAGCGGAGCCGCAGTTAGAGCGAGCAGCGCCGGGAGAGCGGGAAGCAGGCAGGCGCAGAGGAGCTGGTGGAATAAAAACAGCGCAAAAAACACTTCTTCTACTCTGCCTAAGTCCCTACGATGATTTTACCTCACGTCTCCCGACGCTACGAAATCGTGTACTCCTTCACGAGTACAGATTACCACTAAACCCTGAAATAAAAGAAAGCCGAGAAAACAAAAGCAGGAAATAAAGGGGAGCAGCGCGGAAGCTCTAAAAAGAGCAAAAAGAGACGTGTGAGGTCTCTGTGAGATGTGTGAGGTCTCTTTGAGCACGCTTTGCCAGCGAGTCCTTTTGGGCAAGGATCGGGGCTTACGGAGCGTGCCGGGGTCGAATGATCCGCCAGCTACTGCCTGTGGCAATGCGCTTAAATAGCCAAAGGCAGCAGCTGAGGATCATTAGGCTGTAATCAGCCACTTTACTGACGAGGAGGCTGATTACAGAAGCTGCCAGAGATGTCACCGGCAAAGGTAGCTCAAAGCTACCCCTAGCGGCCAACGGTGGCACCCCTGACACTTTTACTTGAAACTTGGAGGTATATCTCCGGAGGTTGAATAAATGAATAAATGGATTGATAACAGACCGTGAATATTTGATGGCAATGGTCAAATCAGCTGAGACAAGCAGCCATCAAACACTCTAGCAAATAATAATATATAGCTAGGCTTTTATAAGGTATACATGAAGAGACATTCATGTAAAACACAATATAATTTATTAAAACTGAAGTTACAATATGTTAACTACAAGAAACCCTCAATACTAACCGTGAATCCAAGACACAAGATTGCAAGTAGCATGAAATTATGGGCATGGCGCCAAATACTAGAATACTGACGTAAAAGTGATATGCGCATGCACAGTATTCCTAGGTAGGACCGTTTGATGGGTAGGACGGATTTTCAGAACACCGGCTCTGCAGCAATAAGGTCGATACTGCTGAGGACCAATTGTGTTAGGAATTGATTTTGCTGAGCAGACTTTTTTAAGATATTGGGAATAAAAAAGTTAGTTGGTTTTAGAATGTTACAGTTGGAAACTAGCATGCACTGTTGTGCACCAGATGGCACCCAAAGAAACCCAAAGTTTGTCTTAATTTTAACAAAAGTTTTGAAAACTCTCAAAATGCTGTGAGGTTTATTTGAGTACACACAGTATAGAATTTGACAAATAATTAATACAGTTTAGTTGCACATCACAATTATTTGTGTGTTCTGGTAGCTCTTCTGCATAATCTGTCTACTCCTTTTATTTGCTGCAATGCAAATTTATGTTTGCCAAATATATTACCGTGAACCCTTAAACTCAACTCTGACCTCATCTCTCTTTCTCTTTCCTTTCCCTACATATGTAAAAAGATCTTGACAGCATCACGGACATGACATTGGTTGAGGATTTTCTAAGAAAGTACCACAGAGCCTGCACTGAACATGTCAATGTTTCTTATTTCAGTGATAGGAAAGAACATATCTATCAGGCAGATACAAACACAGAGGATTACGGGATGTGTGGATGGAAAGACAGTGCCAAGTGACCTGATGAAAGAGAGAATGCCGCTGGGCCATGTCTCTGTAGTTTACACACTTCGTAATTGTAGTTGTAAAGTTTGTCAGCATGTTTGGTGCGCTTGCTCCCAACCGGCCCTGAATCCTGTAATAAGAGCATTATAAGCCATGTTTATTCCTTATGCATAATTCATGACCAAGTCTTAGCTCCTCCAGGGCTGCTTTTAGGAACGTTACAAATGCATAACATTTCAGTAATGCTGCATGTTAATGTGCAGTGCAGATAGCTCTACATTAACATGGGGGAAAAAAGCACAAGGTAAATATGTCACACACATAAACAGAGATGGCAGACACAGTGGATTAGAAGAGGATGCTAAAAAAAGTGGTCATGACAGAGCCTGTGTGGGTCTAACCAGTAGACAAGGAAAAGTGAAAACAGCCAGTATATACAGTAGATATAACTGATAACTAGTTTGACAAAACTTTGGAGATTCACAAATTTGACCCAATCACATTATGTATTCTAATTGTTGCATGCTGCCTCACAGCAAGAAAGCCCTGGGTTCAATTCCAGGGTGGTGGGGAATGGGTCCTTTCTGTGTGGAGTCTGCATGTACTCTTTGTGGCCACGTGGGTTTACTCTGGGTACTCTGGTTTCCTCCCACAGTCCAAAGACATGTGTTAGGTTTATTGATTAACCTAAATTGGGATTTACTTCAGTGTGTATATATATATATATATATATATATATATATATATATATATATATATATATATATATCATTATAGTGGGGCAAAAAAAGTATTTAGTCAGTCAATGATTGGATTGTGCAAGTTCTCCTACTTAGAAAGATGAGAGAGGTCTGTAATTTTCATCATAGGTACACTTCAACTATGAAAGACAAAATGAGAAAAAAAAAATCCAGGAAATCACATTGTAGGATTTGTAAAGAATTTAACTGTAAATAATGGTGAAAAATAAGTATTTGGTCACCCACAAAAATGCGAGATTTCTGGCTCTCACAGACCTGTAACTTCGCTCTTCTGTCCTCCACTTGTTACCTGTATTAATGGCACCTGTTTGACCTCGTTATCTGTATAAAAGATACCTGTCCACGGCCTCAAACAGTCAGACTCAAAACTCAGCCATAGCCAAACCAACCAAAGAGCTGTTGAAGGACACCAGGAAGAAAATTATAGACCTGCACCAGGCTGGAAGAGTGAATCTACAATAGGCAAGCAGGTTGGTGTGAATAAATCAACTGTGGTCTTGTATGTCTTACAATTGCTCCCATTGATAATCTCCCTTGATCTGGGGCTCCACGCAAGAGCTCATCCCGTGGGGATAAAATGATCATAAGAACGGTGAGCAAAAATCCCAGAACTACACGAAGGGGACTGATGAATGACCTGCAGAGAGCTGGGACCAAAGTAACAAAGGCTACCATCAGTAACACACTACGCAGAGAGGGACTCAGATCCTGCAGTGTCAGGCGTGTCCCCCTGCTTAAGCCAGTACATGTCCAGGCCTGTCTGAAGTTTGCCAGACAGCATATGGATGATCCAGAAGACGATTGGGAGAATATCATGTGGTAAGATGAAACCAAAATAGAACTTTTTGGTAAAAACTCAACTCGGCGTGTTGGAAGAAGAATGCTGAGTTGCGCCATACCTACTGTGAAGCATGGGAGTGAAAACCTCATGCATTTGGGCTGGTTTTCTGCAAAGGGGACAGGGCGACTGATCCATGTTGAGGGAAGAATGAACGGGGCCTTGTATCGTGAGATTTTAAGCCAAAACCTCCTTCCATCAGTGAGAGCATTGAAGATAGAACGTGGCTGGGTCTTCCAGCATGACAATGATCCCAAACACACTGCTCAGGCAACAAAGGAGTGGCTCTGTAAAATGCATTCTAAGGTCCTAAGCATTTCAAAGTCCTGGAGTGGCCTAGCCAGTCCCCAGACCTCAACCCCATAGAAAATTTGTGGAGGGAGTTGAAAGTGCGTTTTGCCCAGCGACAGCCTCAAAACATCACTGCTCTAGAGGAGATCTGCATGGACGAATGGGCCAAAATACCTAGCTACAGTGTGTGTAAACCTGCTGAAAACTTACAGGAAACGTTTGACCCCTGTCATTGCCAACAAAGGTTATGTTACAAAGTATTGAGTTGAACCAAATCTATTGACCAAATACTTATTTTCCACCATGATTTACAATTAAATTCTTTTAAAATCCTACAATGTGATTTCCTGGATTTTTTTTCTCATTTTGTCTCTCATAGTTGAAGTGTACCTATGATAAAACTTACAGACCTTTTTCATCTTTCTAAGTCGGAGAACTTGCACAGTCAGTGGCTGACTAAATACTTTTTTACAGTGGGGCAAAAAAGTATTTAGTCAGCCACTGATTGTTCAAGTTCTCCTACTAGAAAGTTGAGAGAGGTCTGTAATTTTCATCAGAGGTGCACTTCAACTATGAGAGATAAAATGAGAAAAAAAAATCCAGGAAGTCACATTGTAGGATTTTTAAAGAATTTAATTGTAAATAATGATGAAAAATATGTATTTGGTCACCCACAAACAAGAAAGATTTCTGGTTGTCACAGACCTGTAACTTCTTCTTTAAGAAGCTCTTCTGTCCTCCACTCGTTTCCTGTATTAACGGTACCTGTTTGACCTGGTTATCCGTATAAAAGACACCTGTCCACAGCCTGTCCAACAGTCAGACTCAAAACTCAACCATGGCCAAGACCAAAGAGCTGTCGAAGGACACCAGGAAGAAAACTGTAGACTTGCAGCAGGCTGGGAAGAGTGAATCTACAATAGGCAAGCAGGTTGGTGTGAATAAATCAACTGTGGGAGCAAATGTAAGAAAATGGAAGACATGCAACACCATTGATAATCTCCCTTGATCTGGCGCCCCACGCAAGATTTCATTCCATGGGGTCAAAATGATCATGAGAACTGTGAGCAAAAATCCCAGAACTACACGGAGGGACCTAATGAATGACCTGCAGAGACCTGGGACCAAAGTAACAAGGCTACTATCAGTAACACACTACGCCAAGAGGGACTCAGATCCTGCAGTGTCAGGTGTGTCCCCCTGCTTAAGCCAGTACATCTCCAGGCCTGTCTGAAGTTTTCCAGAGAGCATATGGATGATCCAGAAGACGATTGGAAGAATATCATGTGGTCAGATGAAACCAAAATAGAACTTTTTGGGAAAAACTAAACTGAAGGAAAGAGGATACTGAGTTGCATCCAAAGAACACCATACCTACTGTGAAGCATGGGGGTGGAAACATCATTCTTTGGAACTGTTTTTTTGCAAAAGGGACAAGATGACTGATCCGTGTTAAGGGAAGAATGAACGGGGCCATGTACCGTGAGATTGTAAGCCAAAACCTCCTTCTATCGGTGAGAGCATTGAAGATGGAACGTGGCTGGGTCTTTCAGCATGACAATGATCCCAAACACACTGCTCAGGCAACAAAGGAGTGGCTCCGTAAAATGCATTCTAAGGTCCTGGAGTGGCCTAGCCAGTGTCAAGACCTCAACCCCATAGAAATTTTGTGAAGTTCGTGTTGCCCAGCGACAGCCCCAAAACATCACTGGTCTAGAGGAGATCTGCATGGAAGAATGGGCCAAAATACCAGCTAAAGTGTGTGCAAACCTGGTGAAGACATACAGGAAACATTTGACCTCTGTCAAGGTTATGTTACAAAGTATTGAGTTGAACTTTTGTTATTGTACAAATACTTATTTTCCACCATAATTTACAATTAAATTCTTTAAGAATCCTACAATATGAATTCCTGGATTTTTGTTTTTTCTCATTTTGTCTCTCATAGTTGAAGTGTGCCTATGATGAAAATTACAGTATTCTCTCATCTTTCTAAGTAGGAGAACTTACACAATCATTGGCTTACTAAATACTTTTTTGCCACACTGTATGTATGACTAGTCTTGATGTAACCTTGTTTATAGATGTGACATTGTGTTTGTCGCTGAAATGGCCACTGATGCTGATAGCAACATTAAATAAACCAAACAAAGAAACAAACAATTGTTATTTGACAATGTATCCAGCGACTGTACTAACTGTCCTATAGCTCACTTATTAGCTATTTGATCTTACTTGTACAGTTGCAATCAAAGTTATTAAACCCCCCATTGCAAGTCAGGTTTATTTATGAATGAAACTTTACAAAACCTGCAGCTGTTTGAAATAAAGCAATCACACACGAACAATTTAAATAGCTCAACACAGCTAATACAGCAAGTTGTTCACTCTTCAAATTCAACATAAAATGCCACTATTAATGACTACTGCAGATTCTGCTCAACCATGTGAATATACATTAATCACTAACACACACATTTGCAAATCAGGTGTTGTCAACAGCACAACTGATGCAACTCATTCATTAGTTGCATCAGGTGTGTTTTACATAAAACACATCAAATAACTGGACTGGCTAGGGGTTTGTTGACTGTCACATTTGATTGCATGTAAAAATATACAAAAGGTTTCACTGAATGTTCCTAGATATAAATTCGAAAGCATAGTTTGCAAGTTTAAAGTGAAAGGAACATTGGTTAGACTACCTGGATGTCACAAAAGAAGGAAGCTATCACAGACTGCCACCAGATTCCTGACGAGGCAGGTGGTCAAAAACCCTTGAGTGACTGCAAAAGACCTGCAGCAAGATTTGATGGCAGCAGGCATTGAGGTGGCAGTTTGCAGAGTAAGGTGCTTACTAAACACTAAAAGTATCCATGCCTGAACTACAAGACGTACACCTCTGCTGACAAAAAAAACACTGCCCATGAGGAATGGGCTAAGATTTCGCAGGAACACTGCAATAATCTGGTGTCTTTCTATGCATCACATTTGCAGGATGTCATAACAGTACAAGGGTGCTCTATTAAGTAATAAAGATACTTTTCATGAAGAAATTGACTACAGTAGTTACTTACGATGGTATTGTTTGTGTTGAATTTGGATAGACTATTTAAATTGTTCTTATTTGATTTATTTGATTGAATAGTAAACCTAATTTGCAATTGGGACCCTTTAGAATGTTCTGTATTTCTGCAAAAATATGACCTTAACCATCATCAGATTTTCACAATTTTTTTTTTAATTAAAAAAACCAAATCAGATTTTTTATTTAAAGGGTAGGGATCTATCAAAGTCTGCTCTTAACAATACATGTTTGTGGAAGTCTGTCATGGCACGAAGAAAGGAGATTTCTGAGGACCTCAGAGAAATAATTGATGATGCTCATCAGGCTGGAAAAGGTTACAAAACCATCTCTAAAGAGTTTGGACTCCACCAATCCACAGTCAGACAGATTGGGTACAAATGGTGGAAATTCAAGACCATTATTACCCTCCCCAGGAGCGGTCAACCAACAAAGATCACTCCATGAGAAAGGCGTGTAATAGTTGGTGAGGTCACAAAGGACCCCAGGGTAACTTCTAAGCAACTGAAGGCCTCTCTCACACTGACTAATATTAATGTTCATGAGTCCACCATCAGAAGACCACTGAACAACAATGGTGTGCCTGGGAGGGTTGCAAGGAGAAAGCCAAAAAAAAACATTGCTCCTCATCTGCACCTTGCTAAAGATGACATGGACAAGCCAGAAGGCTATTGGAAGATTGTTTTGTGGACAGATGAGACAAAAATAGAACTTTTGGTTTAAAAGAAAAGTGTCATGTTTGGAGAGAGGAAAACACTGCATTCCAGCATAAGAACCTTATCCCATCTGTGAAACATGGTGGTGGTAGTCTCATGGTTTGGGCCTGTTTTGCTGCATCTGGTCCAGGATGGCTTGCCATCATTGATGGAACAATGAATTCTGAATTATATCAGATAATTCTAAAGGAAAATGTCAGGACATCTGTCCATGCACTGAAACTCAAGAAAAGGTGGGTCATGCAGCAAGACAACGACCCTAAGCACACAAGTCATTCTACCAAAGAATGGTTAAAGAAGATTAAAGTTTATGTTTTGCAATGGCCAAGTCAAAGTCCTGATCTCAATCCAATCGATATGTTGTGGAAGGACCTGAAGCGAGCAGTTAATGTGAGGAAACCCACCAACATCCCAGAGTTGAAGCTGTTCTGTACAGAGGAATGGGATAAAATTCCTTCAAGCCAGTGTGCAGGACTGATCAACGGTTACAGGAAATGTTTAGTTGCAGTTATTGCTGCACAGGGGGTCACACCAGATACTGAAAGCAAAGGTTCACATACTTTTGCCACTCACTAATATGCCATATTGGATCATTTTCTTCAATAAGTAAATGACCAAGTATAATATTTTTGTCTCATTTGTGCTGGCCAAGAGTCAAATAATTTGTGATACAAAGCACATAATAGTTCTATAGATTAGACAGGGGAAATAGAATAAACACCAAGTTGATTAAAACAAGATGAAAGTGGAAAGAAAAATGGCTCAGTGCCACAGAGCAGACATTTCTGGAAAAGTAGCTAAAACACTTGCAGCACACAGAGAGGTCACTGAGCATGTGTGCAATTTTGGCAGAATCGGACACCATATGGGGTTTCTAAGCATGTACAGTATGAGTCTTTATGTGTATGTGCAAGTGTGTACGGAGCAACTGTGGCTCAGTATATGTGTGCATTTGTGTGTGTGTGTGTGTGTGTGTGTTTGAGACAGAGAGAGAGAGAGAGAGAGAGAGAGAGAGAGAGAGAGATACTTCTTACAGCTCAACTCATCTCCAGGGCTCTTAGGATGCTTTTTGCACTGAAGTGGCAGATCTCTGTCACACTCTGCTACACACTCTCTCACTTACACACTCCTTACTGGCCACAGTCTGTCCCTGCATGCCTCTCCCATGAGTGTGTGTAAGAGAGTGTGCATGTGTGTGGGCGGCCACTCTGTTAGTTGTGTAACCTATCAGTTCAGAGCAGTACAGCATAAAGGACAGGATAAGGAGAAAGAGGATAAAAGATGAGAGTGAAGGAAGAGACATAGAGCCAAAGATACAAAAAGACATTGACAGATACAGAGATGAGAGAGTGAGTGAGAGAGCACGAGAAAGCAATCGGGACAGATTGTTGCAGGCTGAGTGACATCTGTATGTGTGTCTCTTAGCGAGCACTCTTAAATCTGGAGAGAGACATGGTTAGCAATTCACTGTCTAAATTACTTGTAAGGAATTAATAACTTTGATCTCAGTCTCCATGGAAACACCTGCCTCAATTGGACCTTATTCTCTTATAAATCTGTTACCACTCCCCACACTACCTGATTAGACTAATGCAAAATTTTGATAATAACTAATAATCATTCTAAAACACAACCTCAGAGTATTCATCTTCAGAATAACAACACTTATTTTAGTGACACATCAAGGCATTTGCTGCAATTTGTGTAGTTCTTGGGAAAAGAAAAAACGTTTTCATTTTTCATCACAAAGAAAAACAATTGGTTTACTCATTTCTTGCTGTTTGATGTGCTTGATGGCAGAAAATACAGTATGACTGCATTCAAAAAATGCATATTATATACAAAACAAAATGTCATATTAGTAATGCATGCGCTGCCACAAACTTTGCACAGTATTCACTTTGACCAGTTTGGGACACAGACTGACTGCTTTCTTTAAATGGATGATGAAGTAGCAAGGTAACAAATGAGTATAAGGCCTTCAAAGCAATTGACAAACAGACTGGGAGGCTTGTCAAAACAAATTCAAAATGAAACATTTTAGACAGATTATGTGTTTTCTTGAGATCTTGTCTCAGTCATGGGCTGATGAATAAGGTAATAAACATCAGCAGTTTTCAAAACTTTATTCATTCCTTAGATATACATTGGTATTAGAATGGACTGACGTATGACCTCAGTGACTCTCATTTCCACCTCCTACTTGTGAACGCTGAGTTTATCAACTTCCTGCTCTGCCATTCTAAAACACAATCTATAAGATGTGCTTTACCAACGTTGATGGAGAACTTGACTGACAATCTCTGCACAGAACAATGACCTTTATGCCATCAGACACTGGACCTCCACTGTGGTTTTTTCCTCTTTTAAAAAAAGGTTTTAAATATTCATCTTAAGAAAATGCTGCAACCCCACTGTTGTGACAAAACACAACATCAAAGGCATCAAAAGTTTATGGAAGGATGTCTGTAAATGCCACAGGAATCCCAAAAACCCATACAAAATAAATTGCACAACTGAATGGCATTTGATCAGTCATAAACTTACATCCAGACCATTTTTTTAAATATAATTTAGGTTTGATAATCGTATTTTTGAAGCAGATGTAATCTTCTCTAAGGTATGTGTTGCAAGACAATGTGTACGCTCAGTATTAAAGACTTTTGTCTGCTTTCATCATTTGTTTTTGGAACATTAAAGGCTTAGGGACATATAATGATCCATTTGTCAAATTTGAGTTGCATTAATAGTAATTCTGAACATTCCAATGCCTTATAGCACTATTTTCTTAATTCCTTTTCAGACACCACATTATCCTGGTGAACATTGCAGTTAGTTCAGGCCATTCCAGAAAATGGGGGACAAGGAATGACTGCACTCATGACAGGGTACCAATCTATCACAGAAAATCACAAAATCAAATAAGGTTGAACAGAACAGGACAAAATTCCCAGTAATGGATATAATAATGATGTTTTCTTCAGTGAAACTCCATGAAGTTCTAGGTTATTTTAAGCGAAAATCGGTCTGTCTTTAATAAGAAACTACAAGTTGTGGTTGAATCTTTGTGCAAGACAATGATACAAAATACACAGTATTGGCAAGAATGTCTATAGTTCAGGGGCTACAGAATAAGGCTGTCCCTGTAGACCCCGAGAGACACACACACAATTTATTATTTTTTTATTTATGTATGCATCATTTATTATGATAGTATAAAAAAACCAATATCAGAAGTTGTTGGAAGATTATGAACATGTTCATCTGCTCTCAACGTCTTAGATTTTTAACACATTTTAAGCATTTTCAACATGCTGACATTAAATGAGACTCAATTTTTAAGATCTCATTTGATGTTTTAGAAATGTTGGGTTTTTATTTATTTATTTTTTAGATTTTAGTATAATTTTTAAGGTTGAACACACCCATCTGTATTTAACTTTTAAGCACACTTTTGAACACAAATTAGTTTTTGTTCTGGAAATTTCAGTGGGAACAATGATGCCGTGTCTTTTATGACCAGGCAGCTGAAGTGGGGATGCAAGGCAGACAAAAACAAGCATAAATCATTCTTCTCCTGTAGGCTTGAGTGGTACTTATTTGGTCACAGATATGATACCAGACACGATTTTATTGAATAATAGATTAATATTTTGCCGTTGTTAAACATGTCTCAATTTTATTAAATTTTATTAAAAAGTCTAATCAGTAAAGTTTGTGGAAAATATGAAATTTGCCTTTCTAAAACAAATACCGGTACATTATTTATATATATATATATATATATATATATATATATATATATATATATATATATATATATATAATGTATGTATATTTATATATACACATCTACATACACACACACACACATATATATATATATACACACACACACACACACACACACATCTATAGATGTGTATATATAAATAGACATACATATATATACAGTGAATTGCAAAAGTATTCGACCCCCCTGGAACTTTTCAACCTTTTGCCACATTTCAGGCTTTACACATAAAGATATGAAATTGTAATTTTTTTGTGAAGAATCAACAACAAATGGGACACAATTGTGAAGTGGAACGAAATTTATTGGATATTTTAAACTTTTTTTAGAAAAAAAAAACTGAAAAGTGGGGTGTGCAAAATTATTCGGCCCCCTTGCGTTAATACTTTGTAGCGGCACCTTTTTGCTGCGATTACAGCTGCAAGTCGCTTGGGGTATGTCTCTATCAGTTTTGCACATCAAGAGACTGAAATTTTTGCCCATTCTTCCTTGCAAAACAGCTCGAGCTCAGTGAGGTTGATTGGAGAGCGTTTGTGAACAGCAGTTTTCAGCTCTTTCCACAGATTCTCGATTGGATTCAGGTCTGGACTTGGCCATTCTAACACATGGATACGTTT
>JAJAGP010007727.1:0-11719 GCA_025084515.1 Ancistrus triradiatus
ACGCGGAGTAAAAGAAGCCATTTTTGTAAAAAGGGAACATCCATCCCTGAACCGAGGAGGGGACCTCAGAGTACACCTCTCACCATCTTACAATGGAGCCATCGCAGCCCTTCCCCAATCCTGTGTGAATGGCACACGTGGCCATTGTCGTTAATGGCTATGTCAATCTGCATATTAAACTGATCACCGGTCCCATTGTTACGCAATGGTGCTGGTACCAGTCATTATGCAAAGGTGCTGTATATAATATTGGGGAAGTTTTCCAACTGCTGAGACTGAAGAAGTCACTTAGATGAGTGACGAAACGTTTCTCCAACAAAATCTATGTCCAGATGAACAGATTCAACTTCTTGGATTTTCTTACCTGGATCATTGAGCATGCATCAAGACCTTACTACTACTTGACTCAAATACCATGCCATTGAACTTTCCACACTTCTAATGCATGAAAATGTTTAATATATACAATGGTGCTTGAAAGTTTGTGAACCCCTTATTTTCTATATTTCTGCATAAATATGATCTAAAACATCATCATATTTTCATCAAGTCCTAAAAGTAGAGCGCAGTTAAACAAATGAGACAAATGTTATGCTTGGTCATTTATTTACTGAGGAAAAAGATCCAATATTACATATTAATGAGTGGCAAAAGTATGTGAACCTTTGCTTTCAGTATCTGGTGTGACTCCCCTGTGCAGCAAAAACTGCAGCTAAATGTTTCCTGTTACTGTTGATCAGTCCTGCACACCAGCTTGGAGGAATTGTAGCCCATTCCCCCATACAGAAAAGCTTAAACTCTGGGATGTTGGTGGGTTTCCTCACATTAACTGCTCGCTTCAGATCCTTCCACAACATTTTGAATGAATTAAGGTCAGGGCTTTGACTTGGCCATTCCAAAACATTAACTTTACTGTTCTTTAACCATTCCTTGATAGAATGACTTATGGTTGTTGTCCTGCTGCATGACCCACCTTTTCTTGAGATTCAGTTCATGGACAGATGTCCTGACATTTTCCTGTAGAATTCTCTGATATAAATCAGAATTCATCGTTCCATCAATGATGACAAGCTGTCCTTGCCCAGATGCAGCAAAACAGGCCCAAACCAAAACATTCTTCTAATAGCCTTCTGGCTTGTCCACAGGATCTTTAGCAAACTGCAGATGAGCAGCAATGTTCTCTTTAGAGAGCCACCATTGTTGTTCAGTGTTCTTCTGACTGTGGACTCCTGAACATTAACATTAGCCAAATGTCAGAGAGACCTTCAGTTTCTTAGAAGTTACCCTGGAGTCCTCTGTGACCTCGCCAACTATTACACGCCTTGCTCTTGGAATGATCTTTGTTGGTCGACCACTCCTGAATAGGGTAACTATGGTCTTGAATTTCGTCCATTTTTGGAAAATCTGTCTGACTCTGTATTAGTGGAGTCCAAACTCTTTAAAGATGGTTTTGTACACTTTTCCAGCCTGATGAGCATCAACAACTCATGTGTCAAACATGTGTTGTGAAGAACAGACTTTGATAGATCCCGGTTATTTCAATAAAACAAGGTACCATTGACTGAGAACACTTCACTCTAATTTCACCTCCAAATTAACTGCTAATCCTAGAAGTTCACATACTTTTGCCACTCACTAATATGTAATATTGAATCATTTTCCTCAATAAATAAATAAAAGTATAATATTTTGTCCTATTTGTTTAACTGGGTTCTCTTTTCCTACTTTTAGGACTTGTGTGAAAATTTGATGATGTTTTAGGTCATATTTATGCAGAAATATAGAAAATTCCAAAGGGTTCACAAACTTTCAAGCACCACTGTAGCTACTCAAACTGTACACACAACATTTAGTACATTTTTATATTCTGTGACAGAAACCACAGAAATATGATGATTTTCAGTTGATCCAATTGAAACTATTAGCCCTACCCAAGGTTTAGTTCCATACTGTGCCCAGTATTTTTGGGATAGGCTCCCCTATAACCATCACCACAAGGAGAGTTTACTGAAGATGAATGAATTTATTAAGAGTACAGAAATAGGATCACACTACACCCTTTTTTGACTTAATAAAGAAATATATGGCAAGAGCTCTGGGATAAGACCAATCAATCAAATTTGTAAATTATGTATTTGGCTCACATTTCAGATATTTCAAACAATGTTTGTCATATTTCTCATCTCTCTCGCTTGGGAAATGGTCCACATTGTACTCAGAAGAGTCAGGCAGTGTTAAGTATTTAGCCTTGCTGTCAGAATATCATCTCAGATTTTTCAACATACCAAAACGTCTGCTTGAAATGGACATAGGCAGCTGCTGCTGGCAGTACAGATAAATTATTAAGTAATTAAACTCGCTATAGTCATTTTATCATTGTAACATTCAACATCTTGTAACTCAAGAGCAGTAATCACATTACGAAAACAACACTGTGGAAATTATAATTAAACTCTCAATTAATATGGAAAGACCTTACCTTGGTGTTAAGATCACTGAAGGTACAATAATGACCTCTTATAGATACAGATCGCTTGTCACTGATGTCTTCTGATGACTGTTTAAAAAATTAAGTTTTCTGGTCTGAGGGCAGGGGTGAAATATGGTGGAGTCTCTCTCATTTCAAAGATCCTATTGTCCTTAACATTCCATATCACACCCACCAGGCAAAATATCCCATGTACCCAACACAGCATGCAGCTGCTTGCTGTTAGCCTGCTCTGTGACCAAAGGAAGCAAACTCAGCAGGGCACTAACTGCCCCTGGCGAGAGCACAAGATAACTTGCTGCAAAGGGCAATTTGTACAAAAGGAGTAAAATAATATATTTACAGGCTATAGGAAAACAAAAACAGAACAAGCAAATGTTTGAACCAGTCAACAAGTAAGAACAAGAGCAAAAGCAGTTAACAAGTAAAGAACAAGTCAAAACAACTATGAAGTTGAAGCTTTGTCTGTCACATTGCAGAACACAGCATTTGTTCAGCCAGCCTGAAAAGACACTTACAGGGAAAATACTAACTATGATTAAGAAGGGGAAAAGACCTCAGATTTAGTACTACAATATGAATAATTTAAAAGAGCACTCAATCAGTTTAAACTTCACCACACATTAAAAAAAAAACAGTTCAGTTTCAGTACGCAATTTTTGGTCCACCAGCATGTGTCATAGTTCAACATATAAAATTAGGCTCCTATTAGTAATGGCAGTCTTTTTGTTCTTGCTCAGTTTATAAAGCTGCTACAGTGCCTATAGAAACCTTGTTAAAATCAAATATCTTGAGGTGTAACAATTCCCCCCCAAGTCGACGCCAGATGGGGACCGGGTTAGCTCTGTTATTTAAGAGCATGCTCGAGCCCTGTCAGGTGCCGCACCCTTCACACACTTCAATCTCACACACTGCAAGAGACCTCACCCATGTCGTTTCTTCTGTTGCATCCAGTTTTTATGGTGTCAGGGATATTAGTAGATTGGGTCCACATAGAAATCCAACCACTGTACAGATCAGGAGGTCTGGAGGTGATCACTAGGGCGTACCCAGCCAGGACAGGGAAAGATCCCACTATTCACTCCCCGGTCACCCGTTCTCGGCTTCTCCATCGTCCTCCACGACTTTCAGCTCGCTCGCTGCGGCGACACGAGCTCCCTGCATTCACCCACACCGTCTCCCCATTAGGCTTACTTAGCCCCATTAGCGTGTTGGGATTAAGTCTCTCAGCTCATGCTCCCATTTGTACGGTACGTTGCAATGCTCTCAGCCCTGTTCCGCGCCTCATGCGCACGTGTCATGCTCTGGCAGTCCAGAGTACCATGACTCGTGCTCTCCCTCTCTGAGCTGCACGGTCTGCAGCCTGAGAGCGTTCACTCCATTTTTATTAGGAGTGCTTTCTTTTTATTTCTCCCCGCACTTGCCACAGTTCATCTAGGCACTGTTTGTGGCATTTCTTTTTTTCCCCCTTTTATTTTGGGTGTTGCTTTGTTTTTGAGTCTGCTCTGTGGGATGCTTGTTTTTGCCGGTTTTTTTTTTTTCTTTCTTTTTTATCTCATGTCAGCATCAGCCTGCCTGTGGCGCAACACCAGAGCTCTGGACTAACTGCAATTGGGTATAAGGTTTTATGGTGAAATGAGACCAAGATTGAACTTTTGGAAATGAAATCCAAGAACAAATAAATCACAACATCCAAAATACACCAAACCTGCTGGGAATTAGTCAAAGTGGAAAAATGGTACATCCAAGTACTCCTAAGAAAACCCACACCTGCAGCTCTCTTCTTGATAGCTGATGGGCACCTTCCAAAACAACAAAAACCCTAACCACTACACCAAAATAACAACACAGTTGCTTAAGCATAGGAAGGTGAATGTCCTTGAGTGGTCAAGTCAGGGCTATAACCTAAATCCTATAGAAAATGTGTGGATCCTGACCACAACATGATGTCATTATTGCTCAACAGAAAATTTGACTGAATAATTCTGCAGGTAAGAATTCACATGTAGTTCCTAATCTATGTGTGTAATATGATCAGGGATATTCGTTCCTATACATATATACGCATGTCTATGAGAGGCCGTTTAGGCCATTATTCAAACTTACCTCTCACACACACCATCATACTCTCTCACACACACTATCATACTCTCTCACACTCACTATCAAACCTCTCTCACACATTATCAAACCTCTCACACACACTGTCAAACTATTAGGCATTCTTGATAGTGAGTGTGAAAGAGTTTGATAGTGAGTGGGAGAGAGTTTGATTGTCGTGTTTTCTGATTGGCTTAGAGATGTCGTTTTAATAAGCAGTTTTGATTCGCTTATAGTCCAATATGCCCCGCCCCCTCCATGTATGGTTATTTACCTAACAAGTGGAAATCCCTATAGCTTGTGTTAAATGGAACCAAGAGCTCAGACGCAGATTAATGAGGCTATTGGCCTCCTAACAAGCATATTAAATTCAACTAATGACATAAACACTATGGCGACAGCGGCAACAACCAGCAGCCAATGCAACTGCTGATGAGGAGATGCGTCGTTTACCACGGTCACGCCATCTGCACTTCGCTAAACCCCGGAACCCCAAACAGTGACGTATATAGAAGCGAATTTACACTTCCCATAAGTTGACATCCCATTACTCCAAATTCCTACAATAAAAATGTCTGAAACTAATTTCATGAGAACAAGAGTAAGTGTTCTTCAAGGCTGTGGTAGAATGATTTTGTAACAGTTGATTTACTTATTTTATGGAACTTTAAATAACATGCATACGTTTGCCATCTCATTTCTTCATACTGCCAAAGTAAAAACACAAGGAATTGTTATTAAAAGTAGGCAGGAAAGTGACTTTAAAACTATAGTGGGATTTAACTGAAACTAGATTTTCCAGCTTTTTTTAGATCGTTCTACATACAGATTGAACCTTATTGGGCATTTTTTTTGTGTGTATTATATCTCTGTAAGTTATGTTTATTAGGCTGTAAAACTAATTTATTTTCCATTTTCAATCTCTAGAGTGAAAGCACGGACAGCTTTCTCCCCAACGCTACTTCGCATCTGGGCATTTAGACGCGCACTAAAACTCATAGATGGCGCGACCGGGCTTTAGCGAAGTGCAGATGGCGTGACCGCGGTAAGCGACGCATCTCCTCATCAACAGTTGCATTGGCTGCTGATTGTTGCCACTGTCGCTATAGTGTTTATGTAATTACTGGAATTTAATATGTTTGTTAGGAGGCCAATAGCCTCATTAATCTGCGTCTGAGCTCTTGGTTCCATTTAACACAAGCTATAGGGATTTCCACTTGATAGGTAAATAACCATACATGGAGGGGGCGGGGCATAATGGACTATAAGCGAATCAAAGCTGCTTATTAAAACGACAACTCTAAGACAATCAAACTCTCTCACACTCACTGTCAAGAATGCATAATAGTTTGATAGTGAGTGTGAGAGAGTATGATAGTGTGTGTGAGAGAGTATGATGGTGAGTGTGAGAGGTAAGTTTGAATAATGACCTAAATGGTCTGTTTGTATGTATTTAGTGTAATGGCCATTTCATACTCAATACGGTCCAACTTTGTGTCACAGTTAGGAAATTATTAGCGTATAATCTCTACAGAGCCTCTTGCATCGATCGGCTAGTCATTAATACTTATTCACACTTACAGAAGACCAGGAATGCAAGTTGTTATTAAGAATGTATTGTATCCTACATCTGGTATTAATGATATCATTATTTGTCTAAGAAATAGTCAATGTATGTGCTGTAGTTTAGAATGCCTTAATGGTGTTATAGTTTGTAGATTCGAGGTGCTCTCGACAATCGGAACCTAGTAACTGAACTCCCACAACTAAACTTTGAGGAATTTTGATTCTCATGTGATACACAGACAGCATAGATACCCAAAATATATTACTCCAAAGTTATAGCCTAAGCATACCAATGTACGGTGAAAATAAAGGATGCGCCCAACAAGAGGAGGGACTTGATACAGAGTCATCTTCTCATTGGCCGATCCAGGGCAACCCCTGCTTTACACCCCTGATTGCTTAAGTCAGAGTGTGTACAAAACATAGTAGTCAGTTTTTGGAGAGCTTTTAGGAGTCAAGACGGCGTTCTGAGTTTTTGTTTGTTTGTTTAGAGAGAAAATATCTGTGGTTACACAACTGCATATCTGCATAACTGAGAAGCCAAAAGTCTACGTCCTCGAGAGGCCCTCCGAACGACTGTGTTCGCCGAATGATAAACATCAACCGCTCCACGATTCTGCCATCTTGGACAGGTGAGGCCCGGTTTCCATACCGAGTGACAACCAGGCGAGTACCGCTTTTATGTCTTCATTTGGGTCTTCACTCCTCGAACCTTAAGTTTAATTTTAAATAACATTTCAACTCTAGACCTCCCTACGTCCAAGTAGTTTCCATTGAATTATTTACATTTCACCACAATTTATTTTACCAGTAACTCACCACTCCATAACAAAACAGTTTAGAACACTGCACCTGGGTATTTACTACACAAGTGATAGGTTGCACATAGATACACATTGTTAGTGATATTAAAACTGTGATATACATTATTGTGATATACATCTCCATTATTTCCTGATCTTAACTCTGTGATATACGTGTCATTACTTCAGATTGTCAGTTGGAATTTACCTTGTTTGTAGTTAATAAACTTATTATACTCTTTTGAATTTACCGCTTTGTGTGGGAGAGATTTCTTTTATTCAAACGAGGTGGAGAAGAGAACTGCAATCTCACTCTTCAGATCCAGGCTGAATTTGCCCATATCGATTTCCTGATTAATTTTGCTTTTTCTTTCTCAACTAGTTTTCCGGATCCACCAGCCCCCAAACGATCCGGTGGTGCCCCGTTTGTTCAATAAAAATTAATCCACTGAAAGGTAGTCATATTCCGCTACACATGGGAATAGCCTTGTTGACAATGATTACTGTCTTTAACAAACATGGTGCGCCTAATTGAAATCAGCATCTAAAATTATTAGTCAAGTGAATATGATCAGCACTGCTATTCTGATCTAATGTGAAAAAACAAATTAAAGATCAGTCACTGTATGTAGACACTAACTGGTGAAAGTACACCCAACGTACATTGACAATAGAAAAGGTCACAATGAAAAAATCAATCCTTTTTATGGAACTGTCAAAGCATGGCAGTTTTAACTTTTAATAAATAAGTAAAAACATGAACCTGGCTGACCTGCACAGATGTCCAACCTCCACCTCATAACCCAGCACATTTGGATTAATTAAAGTTTAGCTGTGTGCCAAGCCTTATGTCTTCATATAAATCTATAGCCTTATTGATGTTTTAGGCACTGAATGGAAGCAAATCTCCACATAATCATGTCCAAAGATCTAGTGGAAATCCTTTTGGGATATGGTATGTCCATAAAATGGAAGCTTTGTATTTTATTGAACAGTATTGCTGAAGACACTTATGTGTAACTTTTGAATTAATTCAAAACATGTTACTGTATAAATGTACTTGTTTTTTAATTGTGTCTTTTATATTGGTCTATTTATTCTTATATAGTATATATATTCTTTATGTATTTATACTGACAATATATACTCACCTTCCACTTTATTAGGTACATCTCCTGGTTTCTTTGTTTACTCGTTGTCTATTTTATCAGTTCCACTTACCACATACAGTGGGGCAAAAAAGTATTTAGTTTATTTTTAAAGAATTAAATTGTAAATCATGGTGAAAAATAAGTATTTGGTCATCCACAAACAAGCAAGATTTCTGGCTCTCACAGACCTGTAACTTCTTCTTTAAGAAGCTGTTCTGTCCTCCACTCGTTACCTGTATTAATGGCACCGGTTTGTCCTCATTATCTGTATAAAAGACACCTGTCCACAGCCTCAAACAGTCAGACTACAAACTCAACCATGGCCAAGACCACAGAGCTTTCGAAGGACACCAGGAAGAAAATTGTAGACCTGCAGCAGGCTGGAAAGAGTGAATCTACAATAGGCAAGCAGGTTATTGTGAATAAATCAACTGTGAGAGCAACTGGGAGACATAGAAAAGGAAGACCTACAAGACCATTGATAATCTCCCTCAATCTGGGGCCCCATGCAAGGTCTCATCCTGTGGGGTCAAAATGATCATGAGAACGGTGAGCAGAAATCCCAGAACTACACGCAGGGACCTGATGAATGACCTGCAGAGAGCTGGGAATAAAGTAACAAGTCTACCATCAGTAAAACACTACACCGAGAGGGACTGCAGTGCCAGGTGTGTCTCCCTGCTTAAGCCACTACATGTCCAGGCCCATCTTAAGTTTGCCAGAGAACATATGGATGATCAAGAGGAGGACTGGGAGAATGTCATGTGGTATTATATCAGAACCTGTTGGTAAAAACTCAACTCGTAGTGTTTGGAGGAAGAAGAATGCTGAGTTGCATCCCAAAAACACCATACCTACTGTGAAGCATGGGGTGGAAATATCATGCTTTGGGGCTGTTTTTTTACGAAGGGGACAGGACGACTGAGCCGTGTTAAGGGAAGAATGAACAGGGCCATGTATCGTGAGATTATGCCAAAACCTCTTTCCATCAGTGAAAGCATGGAAGATGGAACATGGCTGGGTCTTCCAGCATGACAATGATCCCAAACACACCACTCGGGCAATGAAGGATTGGCTCCGTTAAAAGCATTTCAAGGTCCTGTAGTGGCCTAGCCAGTCTCCAGACCTCACCCCCATAGAAAATTTGTGGAGGGAGTTGAACGTCCGTGCTGCCCCAAACCATCACTGCTCTAGAGGTGATCTGCATGGAGGTTATGTTACAAATTATTGAGTTGTACTTTTGCTATTGACCAAATACTTATTTCCACCATAATTTACAATTAAATTCTTTAAAAATCCTACAATGTGATTTCTTGGATTTTTTTTTTCCTCATTTTGTCTCTCATAGTTGAAGTGTACCTATGATGAAAATTACAGACCTCTCTCATCTTTCTAAGTAGGAGAACCTGCACAATCAGTGGCAGACTAAAAACTTTTTTGCCCTACTGTAGAAGCACTTTGTATTCCCATTATGTTTGAATCAATTCAGTACAAATTATATGTTTTTCAGGGTATCAGTTCTTTTGAATCTGCCAAGAGCCCGCTGCTAGAAATGGCAGTTTGAGTGCCTGATTTCAAGGGATGCAATGCGGGAACCAACCCTAGACAGGGTGCCAGTCAATCACCCAGCATATTCACACATGTACACACAAAACACACTTATTCACACTTGGGACACTTAAGGAATGCCAACTGACCTAACACATATTTCCGGAATGTGGAAGAAAACAGAGTGCCTGAAGGAAACCCATGCAGTCAGAGGAAGACATAAACTCACACAGGCAGAAACTGGACTGGGACTCTAACCCAAATCTCTGGAGATGTGAAGCAACAATGCCAAACAGTGCACCAACATGCCTCCCACAAGACTTTTCCAGAAGCGGTCAATATAATCCAGTTCATGTTGTGTGCTTGTGTGCTTGAAACGGTGAATTTCATTTAATTTCAGATATCTTTGTCTGTTTTTACTACTTATTACTATTACAAGTTAATTTTTTTGTTTTAATAGTAATAAATATTAAAACGTTTATTTACTATTTAAAAACCTTTGAGACAGAGTTACTGTACGCTTTATTCCTCTCTGTGCAAGAGAAGAGGTGAGGGGGAGGAGAGATGAAGTAGTTAAATGCTCACAGTGTGTATGTGTGTGTTTATTTTGTATAAAACACACTAGCAACACAGTAGAGTAGATGAGAGTTACAGTTTGACTTCGAACAAGCATTTCAGATAAGATAGCAGATTTCAGTGTCAAGCTTATGGCACTAAGGTCTTCCAGTTCATCAAAATATTTTATCTTCATATCAAGTATGCATCCAATTAATGAACAGTAAACCATAATACTCTCACAGAAATAGCACCTACTAAGAAGCTGTAGCAATACATGAATTATCCTGGCAAAACAAGCTAAGATATGTACAACAGACATTTGGCTACAATGAGGATAACATTATACAGTACAGCTATTCAACTGAGCCAGATCCAACGTTTATGTGAGATTATCTTTCTGTGAAATCCTGTTCAAGCAAAGGAAAGTATAAATCTCACATACTACCTTCAGTCAGAAAGATCTGATATAGCAGTTTATCCAGGCTGATCAAGTAGTTTTTATCTTAAATAAATATGCTTTAAACATTTTAATAAAAATGTTATAGTTAATACTGTACATATGAGAGTAATCAGGATTAGTCAGTGCCATTTGATGAGCAGTACATAGTTCATTTATTTGCTTTACCCACTGAATAAGTGAAGGATTATTGCTCTGAAAGCAAATTTAGTGCTAAACTCACCTGCATATACTAAAGTCAGATTACTCCTTTAACACTTTTTTAAAGGTTAATTTCAGTCACAGACTCAATTTGAGACTCCATTAAGGCCTATCATACAGGTCTTGCTGTATATTGGTGTGTGCTAATTCTTGTGTTAATTGGGTATGGAGGGCCCTCAGGTGGCACGGTGGCCCAAGGCAAGAGGTTTACTTCCAACAAACAGTCTCTAACATTAACATTGAGCAGTTTTAGCCCAGACACAGCATGTTGACTCCAAAATGAATACAGAAACTAAACTGCACAAATCAGCAAACTCAGTTGTTTGAATCTCTTTGTTAAACATAACCCCTTAACACATTTAGGGATTTTTTTTCCTTTTCACTGTTGCTCTTTATGGCATGCATATTTGCAAAGTTCTATATATATATAAAAAAAAAAAATCTGACTGGACACAACTACCGATCTACATCAAAGGAGGACCCACACTGCCTACAAGCATATACACACTTTCCTGTATTTGCTTCATAACTGGTGGACCTCTCCAATCAGATTTCTTGGGTTATGGAATAGTAACTGATTATTGTCTTCAATAATTCTGAGTTTGAGAACTACTTATGGGAGATTTGGACAAATCCCAATTTTCCAAAACACTCATTGTTAGACTCTATTAGCTGTGAACTGGTGGTCCATCACAAAATCACATGGTACCGTATTTTCCGGACCATAAAGCGCACCGGATTATAAGACGCAATATCAACGATCGGCTGCTAACGGGTATATTTTCATACATAAAGCGCACCGGGTTATAAGACGCATGAAATGAAACAAAACTCTTAAGTTCCGTCG
>JAJAGP010007728.1:0-11710 GCA_025084515.1 Ancistrus triradiatus
TGTGTGTGTGTGTGTGTGTGTGTGTGTGTGTGTGTGTGTGTGTGTGTGTGTGTGTGTGTGTGTGTGTGTGTGTGTGTGTGTGTGTGTGTGTGTGTGTGTGCATATGGCAGCCTATATTTCCAAAGAGCTAAAAAGTAAGACGTTCATGTCTGCAATTTGTTAAACCTGTTGATGAATAGCAGTGTGTGGGTGGTGCTGATTTCACAGAATTAAGTCAAAAAGGCATGTAGCCTATAGAAACTAAGCCAGGCTACATTCACCCACCCCGTTCTCCCGTCTGTCATCCTCCATCCTCACTCCCCCTGTCTGTCGTCCTACTCAGTTGATCTAATTGCCTGTGTGAGGTGGTAGCAGCAATGAGAAGCTGGGAGCATCTGATAAACTGAACATCACATTATAATTAGTCAGAGATCAGAGTCAGGAAAAAGAGGGGGAACACGGCTGATTATGAGTAATAGGCTTGGACATGTGTCTATAATGCAGTGTTATGGTCAAGCAAACAGCAAAATGAGAATTAGTAATGAACTGAACCTGAGCACTAGAGAAGTAGTCATGACAACATAATGGAAGCAGGCACAGATGCCATCTGCATGGGATTGTCCTTAACACCAGTAATGCACTGTTGTGACTTTCCCAGCAGGGACTCATGCACGAGTAATACGTGTGTTATATTGTAATACACTTTCATCTTTCATCGTCTGAGAAACACCTTTTATGTGTAACTGTTTTTTCTTTTCCCTTGAATACTGTTTTGAAAGCTTAGCATTTAAGGCCCTTTTAAAATGTGCATAACACAACAACAGATTACATGATTCATCAAAATAGAGTACACTGGGGAAATGTTCCATTATGCTCATCATAACTGAAAGAAGTGGTATTTTTTTCATCAGTACAAGCCTTCTGGCAAAAACAATAGGTGTTCATTATCTCTGAGAGTTTTTATATTCTTCATAATGTTGTATTCTGCAGTGCATATCTTATTACATTTTATTTAGGTTCTTTATTTACATTTTTCTATTTAGCTTCTGTATATATGTAAACCAAGACTGTAGTCATGAACTGAACATTGGGAGGACCAAATGTAGTGGGCTGGCGGTCTAGAATTTGGAAATTTATTTTTATATTTTTTAACAAAATGGCTAATAGTATATTGTAATGGGAGCGATAAGGGTTTTATAAAGTACAACCATAACCATAATCATATAAACAGAAATCATTGTTACTGTTATATGAAAAGAAGTCCAGATATAGAGAAGGTTTAGGAAATTGTCGTTTTTATTTACTTACAAATAAAAATAGTCACGTCTATTGTTACTTTGGCCTTGATGTAAGCTATTATTATAAATGTACTATTTAGTTAATGTAATTTAATTCTTTCATATACAACCCCAATTCCAATGAAGTTGGGACGCTTTGTAAGACAAATAAAAACACGATACGATGATTTGCAAATCCTTTTCAACCCATATTCAATTGAATACACTACAAAGACAAGATATTTAATGTTGAAACGGACAAAACTTTATGGATTTTTGCAAATATTCACTGATTTTGAATTTGAAGCTTGCAACACGTTCCAAAACAGTTGGGACAGGGGCAACAAAAAAGTGGGAAAGTTGAGGAATACCCCAAAAAACACCTGTTTGGAACATTTCCACAGGTGAACAGACTAATTGGAAACAGGTGAGTGTCATGATTTGGTATAAAGGGAGCATCCCCGAAAGGAACAGTCATTCACAGGCAGTGATGGGGCGAGGTTCACCACAAATATTCCAGCTGTTTAAGAACAACGTTTCTCAACGTTGTTCAACAAGGAATTTAGGGACTTCATCATCTACAGTCCATAATATCAGACGATTCAGAGAATCTGGAGAAATCTCTACAAGTAAGTGGCAAAGCCAAAAACCAACATTGAATGTCCATGACCTTTGTTCCCTCAGGCGGCACTGCCTTAAAAACCGACATCATTCTGTAACAGATGGGCTCAGGAACCACATGGGCTCAGGAACACTTCAGAAAACCGCTGTCAGTGAGCACAGTTCGTCGCTCCATCTACAAGTGCAAGTTAAAACTCTACCATGCAAAGCGAAAGCCATAGATCAACAACAGCCAGAAACGGCTGTAGCTCCTCTGAAACGTACTGACGCAAAGTGGAAAAGTGTCCTGTGACCCGACGAGTCCACATTTCAAATTGTTTTTGGAAATCATGGACGTCGTGTTCTCCGGGCCAAAGAGGGAAAGGGCTGTCCAGATTAAAAACCCAGCATCTCTGATGGTATGGGGGTGTGTTAGTGCCCATGGCATGGGTAACTTGCACATCTGTGAATGCACCATTAATGCTGAAAGGTACATACAGGTTTTGGAGTGACATATGCTGCCGTAAAAGCAACGTCTTTTTCAGGGACATTTTTCAGGCACGTGTTACAGCAGCGTGGCTTCATAGTAAAAGAGTGTGGGTTTTGCCTGCACTGGCCTGCCTGCAGTCCAGACCTGTCTCCCATTTGAAATGTGTGACGCATTATGAAGCACAAAATACGACAATGGAGACCCCGGACTGTTGAGCAACTTAAGTTGTACATCAAGCAAGAATGGGAAAGAATTCCACCTACAAAGCTTCAACAATTAAGGTCCTCAGTTCCCAAACACTTATTGAGTGTTGTTCAAAGGAAAGGTGATGTAACACACATGCTCCTGTCCCAACTGTTTTGGAACGTATTGCAGGCATCACATTCAAAATGAGTGAATATTTGCAAAAATCAATAAAATGTATCCATTTGAACATTAAATAACTTGTCTTTGTAGTGTATTCAATTGAATATAGGTTAAAAAGGATTTGCAAATCATCGTATCCTGTTTTTATTTATGCTTTACACAATGTCCCAACTTCATTGGAATTGGGATTGTAACATCTAGGCTCCTTAAGAAGGTTTGGTACCTTTTTAAATCTTGATTTGCCCAAGATTTCTTATGCATCACATTCAGGGAGCTTTTCCTTGCCACTATCGCTTTAGGCTTGCTCAGTTGGGGCTGATGGCCTAGATAGTTATGAAAAGTGCTTTTCATTTATTGTTTGGTTGTTTAATGGCATCAATGAGTATTGGGATCAGGAGCGATGGTACAAGTTGGAGAAACTGGACCAATTTTAGAGCAATCAGTTAACCTAAAATATGTCTTTGTACTGTGGGAGGAAACCAGAGTGCCTGGAGTAAATCTACACAAGGACATGAGCAAACTCAACACAGGTGGTGTTCTTGGTTGAGATTGACTGTGCTTAACCGCTTGTAACCACCGTGCCACCCCCCAAAAGACGGATAGATAAACAAATTTGACTTGACGACAAACCAAAAACAAGAACTAGCTTATTTCTGAACTATTTTTAACATAATGTTTATAGTATAATTTTTGTTCAGGAGTAATTTATTTAAATGCAATAATGTTCTTACTCCAGCATATTTTCACTCTTATGTTACAAACCCTAGACGTTACAAAGAGTGCAGGTTCAGTTACTGAACATGAAGTGGAGACCTATCAGGTGCTGCTCTATCATCATAACTCATTATTATATTTCCAAAATGAGGTCATGACTGAAGCAGTGCTATCTTTAATTTCTGGCTTGCTCCTGTTGTAAATACCCAGGAAGCCAGCTATCTTTCGCTGAAGTTATAAATAGTGTCACATAGACATTAGGTTAACTATGATGCGTCTTAACCCAGAAGGACAAATAAAATCAGCTTGATGAGTAAGCCAATAGCAATAACCAGACAGCTTAACACAGGAAGGTTGTTTTTCTTGCAAAAACAATCTTGTTGCACTCATATGCATTTCTTCAGTTCATTATGTGTGCTAGCATATGGCTTAATATGCTGCCACGCGTATTGAACTGAAGAAATGCAATCTAGGAAATTATAAATAAGTGATTAATATACCTGAAGACCAAAACAATAAACAAAATATACGTCATAAGTCAGACTTGATTTAACAACAGTAAAGTATAAGAATAATATTACTAATACTGTATACAGTCATGATGCTGTTTGTCCTAGTCAATGTTGCAGGATCCAGGGCAAAAATTAGTATGCCCTGAATCGGGTGCCTGTCCATTGCAGGACGATTGTTGATGATGATGATGATGATGATGATGATGATGATGATGATGATGATGATGATGATGATGATATTTTTTAAAATATTGATTCATGATGATTTGTTAATATATTAATTTAATATACAGTGGGGCAAAAAAATATTTAGTCAGCCACTGAATGTGCAAGTTCTACTTAGAAAGATGAGAGGTCTGTAATTTTCATCATAGGTACACTTCAACTATGAGAGACAAAATGAGAAAAAAATAATTTAGGAAATCACACTATTTTTGAACAATTTAATTGTAAATCATGGTGGAAAATAAGTATTTGGTCACCCACAAACAAGCAAAATTTTTGGCTCTCACAGACCTGTAACTTCTTTAAGAAGCTTCTGTCCTCCACTCATTACCTGTATTAATGGCACCTGTCTGACCTCGTTATCTGTATAAAAGACACCTGTCCACAGCCTCAAACAGTCAGACTCCAAACTCGACCATGGCCAAAGACCAAAGAGCTGTCGAAGGACACCAGGAAGAAAATTGTAGACCTGCACCAGGCTGGGAAAAGTGAATCTACAATAGGCAAGCAGGTTGGTTTGAATAAACCAACTGTGGGAGCAATTGTAAGAAAATAGAAGCCATAGTAGACCATTGATAATCTCCCTTGATCTGGGGCCCCACGCAAGATCTCATCCCGTGGGGTCAAAATGATCATGAGAACGCTGAGCACAAATCCCAGAACTATACTGAAGGGAACTGATGAATGACCTGCAGAGACTTGGACCAAAGTACCAAGCTAACCCATCAGTAACACCTACACTAACTCCAAGAGGGCCTCAGATCCTGCAGTGCCAGGTGTGTCCCCCGCTTAAGCCAGTACATGTCCCGGCCTGTCTGGAAGGTTCCAGAGAGCATATTGATGAATCAGAAGAGGATTGGGAGAATATCATGTGGTCAGATGACACCAAAATAGAACTTTTGGTAAAAACGCAACCCGTCGTGTTTGGAAGAAGAAGAAAGCTGCTTTGCCAATCCCAAGAACACCATACCCCACTGTGAAGCATTTGGGTGGACCTCATGCTTGGGGCTGTTTTCCTGCAAGGGGGACAGGACGACTGATCCGTGTTAAGGAAGAATGAACGGGGGCCTGTAACCATGAGATTTTTAAGCCAAAACCACCTCCCTTCCATCAGTGAGAGCATTGAAGATGGAACATGGGTTGGTTCTTTCCAGCAGACAATAATCCCAACCACTAACGCTCGTGCAACGAAGGAGTGGCTCCGAAAAAGCATTCAAGGTCTTAGAGTGGGCCTATCAGTCTCCAGACCTCAACCCCATAGAAATTTGGTGGAGGGTTTAAGGTCCCCTTGTTGCCCAGCGACAGCCACAAAAAATCACTGCTCTAGAGGAGATTGGCATGGAGGAATGGGCCAAAACAACACCAGCTACATGTTGGCCAACCTGGCGCCGACTTACAGAAACGTTTTTGACCTCTGTCATTGCCAACAAAGGTTTGTTACAAATATTGACGTGAACTTTTGTTATTGACCAAATACTGGTTTTCCACCATGAGTTACAATTAACTTCTTTAACAATTCTATCAATGTGATTTCCTATATTGTTTTTTTGTTCCTCTTTTGTCCTCTGACAGTTGAGTTACCTATTTGTTGAAATGACAGACCCTCTCTCACTTTCTAAGTAGGAGAAACTGCACATCAGGGCTGACCAAATACTTTTTTGCCCCACGGCATAAGAATGCTAATGCTGGAAACCAGTGAAAGAAACCTAAAAGCAGAGTACACAAGAGGTCAGAGAAACAGGTGTACATAAGACATTTTAACCTGTTTTGTGTTTCTGTTATACAGGATAGTTTGAAAGAAGAAGGAAAAAGCTCAACTGGAAGGCACTACAATAATACAGAAACAGCAGAATTTACTCAGCTTAAGTAAAAAACAGCTTTACCTATGAGAGTCAGTCCAGATTTATTTCTAATATTCTTTTTAACTTACAATGGGAGCACTGTCCCTCAAAGCCGCTTTACAATTTAGATGATCTTCTACTATCTAAAGCCCAATCCCAAATTGAGCATCGAGGGTGACAGTGGAACGGAAAACTGACTCCCTAAATGTTTTATAAGGAATTTCTATCAAATAACTCTGTGTAATGTTAAAAAAAACTGAAATGTACAATAAAATATTGTATATCGGCATTACTTTAGTCCGATACATGGATCACTTTTAGGATTTTGAATCCTCTCAGGGAAAAGAATTTCAGAGTCTTAAATCGTCCCCAGAAACTGGAGGGAGGGATAGAGTTATGCCCTCTGGTGTGGTCTGGGCATGGTGGGGTTGGAGCCTGATGACAGAAAGAACTTGGTGGAGCCTGAAGCTGAGGAACTCTTGTGGTGTGGAACTGGTACCCGCTAACCGAAACTCAATGATTTGGGGTCTCCAGCACAGTTTAGCAGTAATCATTTAGATGTAGAAACTGTTTTTCGTCATTCAAATAGACTCAGTTAACCAAAGACCAACACTGGATCTCTTCTACTGATGAAGCCCCGAAGCGTAATGTGGGTGAAAATGGTTGTGCTTGCACATAGAGAGTGGTTAGACAAATTGTCTAATTGCTGTCTACTTCACACATGCATGTAGTACTTTTGAATGTGAGTCACAGTGAAGAGAGCATCGACTGACATTTTTATTTAACCAAGCTTTGGTACGGGCCTCACACTCTCCATCGGCTTGTCTGCGTCCCTGATACACTCTCTCAATAGTTTGACTGTGGGTAACAATGGCAACAATTAAAGAATGTATGGAGTGACAGGGTGGCAAGTCTGCATCACACCCGTGTCCCAAAGTGAAATTCAGTTCTCATGAGTTTTTCACAAAGGAATGTAAGTGTGAATTCGGGAGTGGAAAGTCTGAACGGCTACCATTCAGATAATCACGACAGATTAGTGAGATTTGTTCTTAATCATAATGCATATATGGCATGTGTTCTGCCGTGCGGATTTGATCCTGAATCCCTGGCGATCCTTGGATATTATTCACCCTTTTTATTGCAAGGACCTGGAAGTCCTTGGTTGGGCCTTTCTTGTCTGCGTAGGATTTTTGTTCTGTTTGATCTTCCACTTCCACCACCAACAACACCCAACCCACATCACTGCTGCCCGGTTGTTGAGGTTGGCTGCTCTTTGTGATTCCCGCCACACACACTTTCATTTAGGGCTCTTATGACAGAGCCACAGGCGCCCCTCATATGTAACTAAACAGTTGATTCCTCTGAGTTTTTATGATGAATTGGGTATTTTTGAGAAATGGTAATATACAGTGCCTTGCATAAGTATTCACCCCTCTTGAACATTTACACATTTTGTATTGTTACAACCTGGAATAACAATGAACGTATTTGGAATTATGTGTCATGAATCCACACAAAACAGACACTGACGTGTGCCCACAACCCCAAGTCAGAAAAAAGTTGGGACCTTTATGAAAATGTAAAAACAATGCAGTCCTTCTTCCATGCACTTTGACTTTTATTTAATTGGAGACAAATGAAATGAAGTTGCCCAGGACATCGGAACATTGGATGGATGGATGGATGTATGGAACATTGGATGGTTGGATGGATGGATGGATGGAAGGAACATTGGATGGATGGAACATTGGATGGATGGATGGAACATTGGATGGAAGGAACATTGGATGGGTGGATGGATGGATGGAACATTGGATGGAAGGAACATTGGATGGATGGATGGAACATTGGATGGATAGATGGATTGATGGATGGAACATTGGATGGATAGATGGATGGATGGATGGATGGAACATTGGATGGATGGAACGTTGGATGGATGGATGGAACGATGGATGGATGGATGGAACGATGGATGGAACATTGGATGGATGGATGGAACGTTGGATGGATGGAATGAACATTGGATGGATGGATGAAACATTGGATGGATGGAACATTGGATGAATGATAGAACGTTGGATGGATGAATGGCTGGATGGAACATTGGATGGATAAAACATTGGATGGATGGCTGGAACGTTGGATGGCTGGAACGTTGGATGGATGGATGGAACGTTGGATGGATGGATGGAACAATGGATGGATAGATGGATGGATGGATGGAACATTGGATGGATGGATGGAACGTTGGATGGATGGAATGAACATTGGATGGATGGATGAAACATTGGATGGATGGAACATTGGATGAATGATAGAACGTTGGATGGATGAATGGCTGGATGGAACATTGGATGGATAAAACATTGGATGGATGGATGGAACGTTGGATGGATGGAATGAACATTGGATGGATGGATGAAACATTGGATGGATGGAACATTGGATGAATGATAGAACATTGGATGGATGAATGGCTGGAACGTTGGATGGATGGAACGTTGGATGGATGGATGGAACGTTGGATGGATGGATGGATGGAACGTTGGATGGATGGAACATTGGATGAATGATAGAACGTTGGATGGATGGAAGGAACATTGGATGAATGGATGGAAGGAACATTGGATGAATGGATGGAAGGAACATTGGATGAATGGATGGAAGGAACATTGGATGGATGGATGAAACATTGGATGGATGGAACATTGAATGGATGGAACATTGGATGGATGGATGGAACATTGGATGGATGGATGGAACATCGGATGGATGGATGGATGGATGGAAATTAAAGTCAATGTAAATATAAGGAACATTTTTTAATTAGCATTTTTTTTATTACTGTCCCAACTTTTCCTGATTTGGGGTTGTAATACACAGTAAACGGAAAACATTAAACAGGGAAAAAAGATTAAATCAAATATATACTATAGTCAATTAAAGAGAATACAACATTATGAAGAATATAATCAAATGGAGAACACAAAACCCTAGTATATACACTCCCTGGACACTTTATTAGGACACCTGTTCAACTTGCTCGTTAACAAAAACATCTAATCAGCCAATGATATGGCAGCCACTCAATACATTTAGGCATGTAGACATGGTCAAGAGTCTCCATTTCTGCTGTGACATTCGAATGGTAGGGTCAGATTTTTGCATAAAAAACATCCTGCGTTGTATCAACGGTTCAGGCTGGTGCTGGTGGTGTAATGGAGTGGAGGATATACTCTTGGCACAATTTAAGCCCCTTAACACCAGTTGAGCATTGTATAAACACCCCAGCTGACCATGTCCTTTAGGACCACACCATCTTGTGAAGGCTACTTCCAGCAGGATAACGCGCCATGTCAGAAAGGCTCAAATCATCTCTAACTGTTAAGCCGTGTGTCAGTCATAGTGGGAAAAATGATGTAATTCCAAGTTATAACACTACAATATGTGAAAATGTTCAAAGGATTCTTATGCAAGGCAGTGTATCTGTACAAAACCTGAATGAAGCCCTGAATGTAGTAATTACAGGAGAACAGAAACACTTTCTTCTTTCTTTTCCTTTTTTATTATGGACATTGGTAGGCATGGTCAAAAGCTACAAATCACTTATAGCGAGTCATAGCAACATACAAGAAAACCAATTGTGAGGACAATTTACATGAAGAAAAATCCTAGGCAGTTACATTTTTACATTTTCAAAGAACATCAGACTGTCCTTCATTTGTGTGAACAGGAAACAGGGGGCGCTCTGCACTTCATTTAAAGAACGGTCCATCACCCTGAAGTCATTGTCCCTCAATACTGAATGTCTTTATAGGTCTATATAATTCTCTGCAAATATAATAAATCAAGCATAAACGTCAGTCACAATAAATATAAATTAAACAATAATCATCTGACTCTATATGAAGTATAATTTAAAATCATTCTAACACTTCTAAAACCCTAAAAGCATCCATAAGTTTCTAAGATTGTAATTAAAATCATATGCATTAATTAGACTGCATTCAAAGTGCATGCTAAATAGAAGGATGTCAAATAAACGAGCCATACTTTCAGTACTTTTATGAAAGGGAATAGAGTCGTAAGGTTTTTCCCAGCATGTTTTCACACACTAACAAAACCCCAAACACAAAATAAGGTTTATAGGTAATATAACGTTTATAATTCATAAGAGCTAAATTACATCAGCATTAAAAAAAACTAGACCAATATGTGTAATTATATTACTTCATGTAAGGGTGCACAATGATGGCTGAAATGATAATCATGATTTATTGCACTTAATTTTAAATTAAAACATTACTCCTATTTTTCGTCTAATTAAAATGCATGTACCCCATTTTCGTTTATTGTATGCAAGGTGTACACAAACCTTTAACGATTTTCCTGAAGGTGCAAAGTAAATACCCTTGGACTTGAACACATGGACCTGTACATTGTGAGGTAATGTACTGGGAGGTGTTCTGGTTTTGTCTTAAGGAGCCAGAAGCATTTCCAGTTTATACTGTATATGTGGCTAAAATGAATCCCAGAACCCCTTCAGCTTTAGGTGAACTTGGTACAGTTAATCCATATGCAGATCTTAATCCCAACTCTCCAAAATCCAGGAACTGCCCAAGTCTGAGACATGGCCTGAGGCTACTCATTAGACATGTTAATCGAATAGATCTTAGAATATAAACAAATACAATGAGAATGCTGTATTTATTCTGAATGGCAAATTTATTAGAGACACATATCTAGTAGCCCAGTTGGGCCTCCTTGAGCCTTCAGAACCGCAGCAATTCTTCATGGAATGGATTCCACTAGAATGAAATCATTCTGCAGAAAAAAATGCTCATTGACAGGATAGCTTCTTGCAGTTTGTGCAAAGTAGCTGGAGGTACTTGCTGGAGAACTCCTAGACCCAGTCCATGACTATACGACCCTTGTAACATGGTGCATTGTTCTTCTGAAAGAATCCTTCTACTATATGGTAAACAGCTGCCATAAACTTGGTCGGCCACAATGCTTAGGTTTGCCCTATGGTCCAAAAGTCCATCCACAGCTATCAATGGGACACATGGTGTGCCAAGAAAACATTCACCCCACACCATTACTCCACCGGTCAAGTTTTCCCACTGCTCACTAATCCAATTTTTGGGCTCTTATGTCCACTGGAGTCTTGCCTTTCTATTTCCCATAGACAGCAATTGCACTCAAACAGGTCGTCTGCTATTATAGCCCATTAGTGGGCTACAGAAGGAACAACGAGTTCAGGATCCCCTTTCGCTTGATGTTTCTCCCTCGATCACACCATTCCTCGTATACTCTTGACACTAATTAATGACAATATTCCACACGGCTGGCAGTTTTTGAAATACTGGCCCTGGCTAGCCTAACACCAATGACCATGCCTCATTCGAAGTCACTCAGATCGCTCGATTTTGACATGCTTGCTCACTTGATTTTAAGCTGCACCGGGTCACACATTTCCAATAGTGAAAGAGCATGTGTCTCTAATAAAGTGGCCACTCAATGTATTTACATGCAAATATTCTGTCACAGAATTGATGGAACCATGGGGATGGCTTACCTCATAAAAGCCTGTGGAACTTATTAAACCTCTTTCATCCGAGTTTCTCTATCTTTGAAGGACAGCAATTCAAAAAACATATTGTATTGACATACTGTAATTTAAAGCACCAGGCTCTGTAAACA